>JASPKZ010005928.1:0-34971 GCA_030220185.1 Diploptera punctata
TTCCCAAACGGTCCAGAAATCCATATGGCCATTCGCAATTAGATCCTTAATATTCATTCTGAGATATTGCTTAGGATTAGGGACTCTCCTGGGCACACTATCATCAGTCACCAGATCATATCATCGGGGCAAAGTAACCCGCCTCCAGGCGCCCAAACTCAGAAGTGAGTACAAGACGCCCATGCAGGAGAGAAAACACCAGGAATGTCGAAAGACACCTGGGACATTTGCAACAAAAAATTATTGTGATAAAACAGATTAATGGTATTAGAAAGTTGCCCTAACAAATACCTCTTATTTTCCAAATTCTCTAATAATTGAAATCATCAGGCATTACTTAATAAGTGTTCCTTTGGTGTTCCAGTCCATGCAAAATTGTATTATTCCTTTATATGTTAAACTTCCTTTCCAAGCCAATTACTTAATCCAAATTATAGTTATTATTATTGGTATGATTATTAGGACTATTATTATTATTATTATATTATTATTCTTTATTATTATTATTATTATACAATTTTATTTATTTTCATTGTCAACTTTATATTATGTAGCCTATATATATTATGTATCGTTAATCACGTAGACAATTCATAATGTAATTGTACGTATAATTTAACCTGCTGAAGTGGAAGAGAAGACCTCACAGTGTTAATTCCATGTGGTAAAATAAATTATATTCTTCTAAGCCTATGTTTTCCCTTTACAGAGATTTAGGCACTCTCCCCCTAGAGGGAAGAATTTGAACCATATAAATTTAGTTACACTTGTTTTCGTATAGATGTCATTTGAGTGGTCCGTGGTCAGCATTCCGCCCATACTGACATCTTAGGAAACCAAGGTAGTACTTAGGACGGGAAACTTGGTAAATTTTGCTTAGAGGCCTTTTCATTCAGGCTTAAGAATTTTTTACGAGCCTTGAACAATCTTCAGACTCGGGACCCACGGCTTAAAGTCCCTCCCGGAGGACTTGCTCCTTGGATTTTTCCGTCCTAAAAAATCCATCAACACCGGCCGAGTTTGAACCCGCGACCCTCGGGACCAGAGACAAGGAGCTTAACCACTAGTCCACCGCGGCCTACATAAAATAAATAAAATAAATAAAAAATAATTCCTATCAGTAAACGTAAGAAGTGCATTTGGCTTACTCCAAGTTTATATGAGAGATTGTTAAAATGTATAAATATAATTTTAACACAAATGAAGTCCAATATTCTGATGAAGATTGTACTTATATCAAGGAAAGATAAAATTAGAAATGAAGAAATAGGAAGACAGCTGAAATACAGGCAGGTAGGTGAATGGGTGGAAAAAAAACTTTTGAATGGATTAAACGTATATCCCGCATGACATCGGATACATAGCAAGAGATAAGTTACTAGAGGATGGAAGAAGGACACCTGGCACGAGTAAAAAAAAACAGATGGAGGGACTCTTAATTTCTAGATACCAAGTCATCGACCTAAAACAAGAGAAGAAGCAGAAGAAGAATTTTAACACATTAATGCGCATTGTTTTATTGTTACGCATGCGCAATGCTGAATAAGTTGGGTTTTCCATTGTTTCAAAATGGCCCCTTTTATACAATTTCTTAAAAAATAGGAAAGAAGTCATTTGAAAAGTGGAGAGAAACCAATTATTATGAAAGTTTCAAACACTTTAGTGAAAAAGTCCACCGCTTGGTCTCGAGGTAGCGTGCTGCCTTGTCACGCAGCGGGCCCGGGTTCGATCCCCGGTCGGGACAGTTTTTCTGGGTGAGGTTTTTATCGGGGTATTTCCTCACCTGTAAGACAAATATCAGGAAAACTTTAAAGCCCAAACGGTCCCCGAAATCATATGGTCATCATCATCATCATCCTTATCATTATCATCATCATTATCACCATCCTTCACCGGTGTGGAAAACAACGGGAAGCTACCACACCTACAACTCGCTAGTAAACTGCAAAAGCATAGCATGAAAGTGCTATGATTGTAGTGAAAGACCTGCCCTCGGGCAGAATTACTATGGATGGATGGATTAGTGAAAAAATACCACATTAGCCATTGAGGATGTTGTGAAAGTAACAGTAGAATTTACAGGTGAGTCAGCAGGGAGCATATATTTGTTCGTAACGAAATTGTAAATAAAGGATATCTATCAACATCATTGGAAAAGCGTAACGTCTGAAAGGGTCCATATATATTTTTATCATAAATAAATAAGAAATGGAGAAGTACCTAATTATTGGTGCCAGCTTATCTTGTGTTCAGTGTTATTTCACGATAAAATTATGATGTTACCTAATAACATGTTTTATCAGTGACAGTTTCGCACACAATTCCGTCATATGGGCGGGTAAAAGTAGCACCACTTTTCTCTCGATAGACAGAGTGATATGCTTATGCAAGTTTGTTTACAGTACAACTGGAACGTAATCGGAATTAGTATAGACAAGTTTACGTGCCCCACACCATCCGGGACAATAAACTTTGGATCACAAACACGCTAAGACTCTTTTAAAAGATCTAAATTTATATTTGTTTTAACTTTTTTTCAATACCGCTTCCACGTAATTAGTTAGTGTTTTTCTTGTTTGATTTAATATGTTATTATAAAGGTTAGCATATTAAAAATCTTGTATGCACAACGCAGTTTTTAATATGATTTACATATTTTAAATATAAGATGGCTGTAAATAATATCAAATGAAGAACTTTGGAGAAAAACAACCAATCTCCAATATGCCACCAATAAAAGAAAGAAAGTGGAATTGGATATGCCACACATTGAGAAAACTATACGAAGCCTGCACTAGATTGGAATCCACAAGGACTAAGAAAGAGGGGAAGACCTAGGAAAACTTCGAAGCAATCAGTAGATGAGGAAGCAAAGGAAAGATGGAAAACCTGCAAACAAGTGAAATGACTGGCTGGAGTAAACTTTACTGCTGCCCTGTGCTTCCACTTAGGAACTACAGGAAATAAATAATATTAATAATAATATTATTTGTATATTATATAAGTGGCACGATGAGGAATGAAACAGGGGTAATTAGGCTTCTTGTAGGAAAATCAGAGAGAAAACCCCCAGTTGGTAGACCGAAAATGAGGTAGGAGAATGACATTAACCATGACTTGAGGAAAGTAGATTATGCAGGGGATGATACGAAAAAAATAGCTCAGGATAGGGATGTAAGGAGAGCTAATGTCCGTGCGGCTATGAACCTACACGTTTCAAAGTGTCAGTGAGTTAGTTAGTTAGTTAGTTAGTTACAGTATACACAATTTCATTGTAAACGTCTATTTGTAGGCTGTAATTTGCTGGTTGGGAGGAACAGAAGGCCTCATTGCCTTAACTCAGCAAAAATAAATAAAACATTATTTTATTATTAGTAGTAGTAGTGGTAGTAGTAGTAGTAGTAGTAGTAGTAGTAGTAGTAGTAGTAGTATTATGTGATGTAGAATTTCGCTAAGATGTTGAAAGAATTTTAACGCAGGAGCATGTAAACAGAGTGGTACCAACATTCCGTTCTTGTGCTTCATTACTCTTGCAGTTCCCACAGGCAATCTTCATTTATTCAACAAACAATGTGTACCAACGTATACTCACGCATGTGCCGCCATTGTTCTCCTTCCCAGACACGTGTGCAAAAACCACATCCAGCCCTAATTCCTGATACTTTATAATTTAATTATATTGTTCTGGTGGACTAGTGGACTAGTGTCATTCGTAGCTCGCGCTTTCAAACTTGCTCAGGCCAATGGCATTTTATTAGCTGGCTCTATCTAACCTGTAGGTTCATGGCCGCATGGACATAATCTCTCCCTGTATAATCTAGTTCCCTCAAATCATGGATAGTGTTATTCTCCCACCTCATTCTTGGTCTACCAACTGGTCGTTTTCCCTCTGGTTTCCTACAAGAAGCTTCCTTGCACGTCTTTCATTCCCCATTCGTGCCACCATGTCCTGCCCATTGCAGTCTTCGAGACTTAACTGTTCTCATTATATCTGGCTTCCTATAAAGACCATGTAATTCACTATTAAGTTACGCAGTCTTCTCCATTCACCTGTCTATTCATCTCTCTTTGGTCCAAAAATTTTCCTAAGAACTTTATTCTCAAATACTCGTAATCTCCTTTCCTCCCTTAAAGTAAGAGTCCATGTTTCCCATCCATATAATATAAGAACATCCCAGTCTCTTATTATTTCTGGCTGCCTATACATTCGTATCATGTAGCTCGCTATTATGTAGTTTTCTTTCTCATTCGCCTATCTGTTCATCTCTGTTTGGTCAAAAAGTTCTTAAGAACTTTATTCTCAAATACCCGTAATCTTCTTAGAGTAAATGTTTCTCATCCATTTAATATAAGAAACATCGCAGTCTCTTATTATTTCTGGCTGCCTATACATTTGTATCATGTAGCTCGCTATTATGTGTTTTTCTCCATTCGCCTATCTGTTCATCTCTCTTTGGTCCAAAAACGTTTCTAGAACTTGATTCTCAAATACCCGTAATCTTCTTTTCTCCCTTAAGTAAGAGTCCATTTTTTCACATCCATATAATATAACTGGAGAGATAACAGTTTATATATTTTCAGTTTACACTTTTTTTGAAAGGAGTTGGGACGAACAAGAGTCCTTGTACTGCATAATAGCATGCATTACCAGAATTGAGCCTATGTTTAATTTCTTCGTGCATCTCATTCCTATTTGTAATTATTGTTCCTAGATACTTGAAATTAGCCACTTCTTCAAAATTTCCAAATCACTATAATTATATGCTTAATTAGGTTATACAAATGTCATAAATGCAATCGAAAGATGGTAATTTCTAAAGAAAATCCGTGAAAACTTTAAAAAATGCTAAAAAAAGACGAATAATCACAAAAAAATGCCGAAAAATGAAAGAAGGAACAAATAAAACCCGTCAATTTCTGGCTAACAATGACCCAAAATGAATATGTATATATGTTGTGCTCTTCAACATAAATGAAAGAAATTATTTTTCAACTTCCGATCCCTAGTTATAAATTTATGACTGTACGTCCTCGATATTCTTGAGTGTGAAATTATATAAATTCGTTTCAGATTTATTTGTATTAATTTATGAGTTGCTACTAACGATGCGCTGGTTTAATTATTAAAAACAGAAACATCCGCTCCGTGTCGCGCTCTAATGAGCACCTCGGGCTCTACTTCCTTTTGCTTCACCGCCATCTTGTTTCACCTCTGCTTAAAAAGTCAAATGTTTTTATTATACCACAGCCTCCTGTTACAGACACAAATTCAACTGCATATAATAATAATAATAATAATAATAATAATAATAATAATAATATAATAATAATAATAATAATAATAATAATAATAATAATAATAATAATAAAATAATAAGTAATAATATAATAATATAATAAATAATATAAACAATAATAATAATAAGAATAATTATCATCGTCACTCCAAGGAATAGGCAGTTGCCCGTTCCGACTTTAAATGCATCAGTCAAACGTTGTCTAGGTCTTCCCGACATGAACATCCCCCTTTACTTGATAATTTATAGCAGTGGATAATCTCTCCTTATTCGTTCCATTCATGTGATCAATCCGCTTTTGTCTATAATTCGGGACTTTAATCCAATAAAGACACCTTTAATTCTTCTCTTTTATCCTCATTTCTAATTCTATCAAGTTTTGTACATCCTTTAACTTGTCTGAGGAACCGTCGATCTCCGACGTCATCTATTCTATCATTCTGGCCTCTACGGCGGGCCCAAGTTTCACGGCATAAATTATTGTGGGAATTTCCATAACTTTATACATTTTTTTTTTGTTTGTGTAACAATGATAATAATAATACTATAATAATAATAATAATAATAATAATAATAAATAACTATCTTCGTGTTTTACAGCTGCTGCCGTCTTCCCGTCTAAACCTCCAAGCCTAAGATCTTGGGCTCTTTCATGTTTAGCTCGTCTTGCTTGCATTACTATCATCATGTTTTTCCTTCCATGTTAACTTCGGTCTCCCTCTTTTTTTTTTTTTTTTCTCTTTCTGGTCGTTGCCATTGATATAGTAGTTTTGGGCCATCGCTCATCTTTCATTCTTAAAATATGTCCTAACCAGTTTAATTCCTTCTCCTCAATTCTTTAATTATGCTTTCTTCTGGCTTCCATTTATGTTTATAATTTCCGTTATGTGACAGGTTCTAAATTTTACTTCAGGTACTTCTGCGTAAATAATCCATTTCTAGAGCTATTAGTCTAGTCTTGTAGTATGTATTGATTTTTCCATACCTCACTTTCCATACATTGCAACATATTCCACCAATGTTTACTAATATATTTTTTGTGTCTTTCCAATTATGCTTATCCCACCATATGGATTTAACGAATTATTTTGCTACTCAATTCATTCTAATGCTTTATGTCCTCTTTGCCTATACCTTCAATGTTATCCATAATTGTTCCCAAATATTTAGTTTGGGTTCACTTGCTTTATTTTGAATTCCTTCTTCCAATATTCATTTCTTTCTTTCTTCATTTTCATTATTTATTGCCAAATATTCTGTTTTTTTGTAAATTTACCGTGAGCTCCCATTGATTCATAATGTTTTTTCAACTTTTTATCAATAATAGTAATACTTATACTACTACTAATAGTAATAATAAACAATAATAATAATAATAATCCATCCATAGGTAATTCTGCCCGAAGGGAGGTCTTCACTGCAATCATAGCATTCTCATGCTATGCTTGCCAGCTTTACTAGGGAATTGTAGGTTGTGGTAGCTTCCCGTTGCTTTCCACACCGGTGGAGGATGATGATGATAGGCTAATGATAATGGCAAGGTGCTTAATGACGATGGCCATATGATTTCGGGACCGTTTAGGCCGTAAAGTTTCCTGACCATTTGTCCTTACAGTGAGAAAAAAAACCCGATAAAAAAACCTCACACAGAAAAAACTGCCACGACCGGAATCGAACCCCGGTCAGCTGCGTGACAAGGCACAGCATGCTATCTCGAGACCACAGCTGTGGACATAATAATAATAATAATAATAATAATAATAATAATAATAATAATAATAATAATAATAATAATAACTGAAAATGATCCACTGACAAGCCTCAGGAGGCCCTTACAAAAGTACGAAACTAAAGCTCTCACCATTTAAACAATCAACAGATGTCACCGGTGTGTGTGTCAACCTTGCACAAAACGCCCGACTGTATCCTCTGAACAAGTGTCTACTACTCATTTCGGCTTAGAGGCTGAGTCGCCCCCAGATACGTGTGCTGGAGAGGTTTTAATAATCCTGACTCCCAATCATTAAGTAACTAATTAATTGTAAAAAATAACACTAAAAAGATACCTAACCCTCAACCTTCCGGCTTGTTGCGGCTTGTAGCGTATTGCCTGTCCCAAATAATTATAATAATAATAATAAAATAATAATAATAATAATAATTTAAACAACTCACGCAGAGATTCAGGCTGCTTGATATAAGCTCTCAATAGTTTTTCTTCTGATTTCCTACACCAAGTTTCCATGCCCACTTTCATTCCCATTCGTGCTATATGTTCTGTTCATCGCAGTGTACGAGACTTAATAATAATAATAATAATAATAATCAATAATAATAATAATTAATATTAATAATAACAAATTAAGAAAAAGTACTTGGGTGGAAAGGCCCGATAATGTTTGCTCAGAGTCCCTAATTTAGGCTTGATCATTGTTTCACGAGCCTGAAAGTCTTCAGACTTGGGATTCCACGGTTTTAAACAACTCCGGAAGGATTTGTTCTTGGATTTCTTGATCTTCAAAAATGCACCGACGCCCGTCGGGGTTAACACAACGATCTTTGGTATCTAGTTAAATGAACCAAATGAGATCAATTTAGAACAATTTGAGTAACAGCAGATGTTTAAAGAGTGAAAAAAAAAGAATATTTGATAAGAATGTTAATGATTCGAAATGAACAAAAATAAATAAAGAGAAGATGATGGAGAAGACTACATAACGTTGAGCTACATGATCATTTATCGGAAACCAAATCAATGCCACAGATTTTCATTTCGAACATTTCTGGTGTTCTAATCGCTGGCATTGGCTTCATTCTAACCCACTTCTGAAGTTGGGGCCGCCTAGAAGGCGAAGTTACGTTACACCGATGGTATGATGGGTGAATGTAGCGCCAGGAGAGTTCTCAACCTAAACTCAACCTAAATTCCAGTCCATGGACAACCATAGGATGATTCCTTTAAGGAAAAATGCATATGGTTTCACTGGGAATCGAAACCCGGAACCTCATTAACAGTAGAAACGCTGACCATTAGCCTATTAGGCTGGTAATAACACAACAGTTAAGTGTCGTAGACTGCGCTGAACAGGATTAAGTGTCGAATGGGGAATGGAAGTGGGTGAGTGAAACTTATTGTAGGAAAAAACCAAATAGAGGTAGACCAGGAATGAGTGGGGAGAATAGCATTATAATAATTTATGGGTAGTAAATTAGAGAGGGGTTGGTTGCAAAAACATTAGATGAGAATAGAGTGGAGAGCTTATGTGGGCGCGCTATGAACCTACGGGTTCGATATTATGAGTTAGTTTAGTCAGCGGAAATAAACGAACGTGTGCTATAATCCCTCGCAGGCCTGAATAGTATGGCTGGTTCGAATCTCGTCCTTTGTTGCATGTTGTGGAATGGATTCGCTCCGGTGGACCACATGCTCGAGTGTAGGTCACATCTGCTACACGCACATAGTATTTATGTCGCACTTTGTCACTACTTTACGGTCTTGTGTGGCATCTTACAGATTCTTCACCAATTCCAATTTATGTCCACATTTTCCTGTTTTACTAAAATATCTTAGCGAATTCCAAAGGAATTAAACTATTCAGGTTGTTCTCCTGAAAAACTTTTTAAAATATATATATATATATATTATATTAAATGTTTTCCTGAGAAAATTAAAAATATATATATATATATATATATATATAAATGTTTTCAGGAGAACAACCTCAATAGTTTATAATTTTATATATATATATATGACATGATAAGAAAAATAAATGCTCGGACGGGACTTGAACCCGGACCTCTGGATTTATATCCCAGTGCGCTACCGATTACGCTACCGAGCAAGTCTAGTTCAAATATAATTTTTTCTTAATATATATAATATATATATATATATAATAATAATATCTCATTATTACTAGATGAGTGGGAACTCGGTCTCCACTGCCATATATATATATATATATGTACTATCTATTAATATGTCCACCAATCCTATCTATTATAGCAAATAATCATTCTTCTTCTTTCTTGTCCCGAGGTCCTTTAATCAAGTGTTGCTTATGGATGGGTGATGATGCTTGCAGCCTCCTCTGTGACTGTGTGACTTTGTCTATAAATATGACCGCCCCTTCTGAAGTAAACACGCCTTTGTAGTCGCCTAACCTGAGATTACGATATATTATATTTAATATCTCAACTCGTGTCCAACTCAGGGTCGGGTCGAGGGATGAGATGAGATGAAACCACTTATATATATCATAGAGGCAGATGAATGGAATGAAACGAAATGGATGAGATGAGTATGGAGAAATGGTGGAATGAAATAGTGGCAATGGAAAACGGGAGGAAATATCGAGAAAAACCTGTCCAAGTTCCGTTTTGTCCACCACGAAACTTACATGGAGTGACCGAGACTCCAATCCGGCACCCCAGCAGCGAGAGGCGAGCATCTATTGTATATCTGGCTTAATTTGGCAAAGAGAGAGATGGAGAAATAAGGGTAGATCCTTGGCCACTTTCGGCCAGTTACAAAAGAAAGAACCCACTCTGTTGTCGGTTTTCGTCTTCCCCCTTTCCCCTATTAACATCTGGTGAAGAAACACAGACACACAAGAGTGCGAGTGAGAGAGATGAGTACAGCTGTCTCTTTCTATAAATTTCTTGCAAAGTTAAGCCAAGTAAACTATAACCGCTTGCGCCATGGACCCGCCACATGATATATGTGATACATTATTCTCCCAGTTTATATAACATGAAAGAAAAATAAATGCTTGAGTTAGGATTTGAACCCGAGATCTCTAACTCTATACGTTAAGTGTTCTAACCAATTGAGCAACTCAGGATCCTAGCACAAATATTTATTTTTCTTGTGTGTGTGTGTGTGTGTGTGTATATATATATGCGTTATATTGTAGATTTTCAGTGAATCAGTGGCCAGAGTAAGACCTAAACAAGTGATTCGAATGTATCATTCCTTGATAATGGCATGTGGGATCATGTCGAAACATCAGAATCAGTGGCCAGAGGCCGACCTTGAATCCATGACACAGAAAAACCAAGAAAACGTTCTTAATTATATATATAATTCTCAATTCACGAGAGGCGGCGGTACATTGGTCAACTGCACTAAAGCAGCAGATTTTAAAGAGAAGTTTTACTTTATAGTAGAGACATTTAGAAATTTCTACTTTATATTAGGCCTGTGTATATTTCAATTACAATTTGAAAATTTTAAATGTATTTACAAAATGTATTCATCAATTTCGAAAATTAATTGCCTGTATCACTTTGTTCTTGAGGCAACCTCTAATGAGGAAAGTTGTGTATAATATATCCATCCATCCATCTATAGTAATTCTGCCCGAAGGCAGGTTCTTCACTGCAATCATAGCATTTGTATGCTATGCCTGCAGCTTTACTAGGGAATTGTAGGTGTGGTAGCTTCCCGTTGCTTTCCACACCGGTGAATGATGGTGATGATGATGATGATGATGATGATGAGGATGGCCATATGATTTCGGGGACCGTTTGGGCCTTAAAGTTTTCCTGACATTTGTCTTACAGATGAGGAAAAACCTCGATAAAAACCTCACCCATAAAAACTGCCCCGACCGGGCGGGGATCGAACCCGGGCCCGTTGCGTGACAAGGCAGCACGCTACCTCGAGACCACAGCGGTGGACGTATAATATATAATAAATTATATATTGGACCGAATAGAGGAACTGATAACTGTTGGAGAATCAAAACAAATAACGAATCAAATTAATCAAAAATCAGAATATAGTAATACCATATAAGATCTCTCAGAATTGGTTGGCTTGGACATTTGATAAGAATGGATGATCAGAGACTGGTCACAAAACTCTATAAATGGAAACCTATAGGAGGCAGAGCTGTTGGAAGACCGAAGATCAGATGGGAGGATAACACAAAGAACGATCTAAAGAAAATTAAAGTGACTAATATGAATATCACAAGAGACAGATTGGCAAGGAGGAGGATTGTTGAGAAGGCCAAAACTTTCACTTGAAGTTATCGCGCCTTAGGATGATATATATATATATATATATATATATATATATATATATATTGAGGCACGTCGCACCGTGGCATAGATGGTTAAGGAAAACTATTAAACTGTTAGTCTCGCAGTTATATTAAACTGGATGTGAAACATGAACTCTTACTTTAAGGGAGAAAAAATAATACGAGTATTTGAGAATAAAGTTGTAACATGGGAACTGTCACCATTACATGCTGAAACCTACCTTGAAATTTCTTCCAGAAAAGCGTTGACATGCATTAACGTTGTGTCCAAAAAAATTATATGCTGTTTTTAACTGCAAGGCACTAAAATCCAGCACCAAATCTCTCATTTAAACTGTATTACAACTCTCCAATTTATAGACTGGATATCTGACGTCCACGCCGCGTCCCCCTTCACTCCACTCCGCTCTAAGTCAAGCAGGCTCTTCCGTACAGTCGGTTACCGTAGCTGGATTCTGGCTTCGATTTCTATGTCTTGCAGTTAAAAACGGCAGATATTTTTGTGGACTCGTCTTGTTACATCACAACGTTTTCTCTGGTTTAAATTTAAGATAGATTTTGATATGCAATGGCTGACAGTTCTTTTGTCTGGAACATTTTTGAACCAAAGAGAGATGAACAGACAGGTAATTGGAGAAGACTACATAACAGTGGGCTACATGATCTTTGTAGCAAACCAGATATAACAAGAACAGTTAAGTCTCGTTGACTGCGATTCGTAGGACATATGGCACGAATGGGGAATGAAATAAGGGCATGGAAACTTTTTTTAGGAAAATCAGAGGAAAAATGGCCAGTAGATAGGGCAAGAACGCGTGGGACAATATAATTAACCATGATTTGAGGGAATAAGATTGGGAAAACAGCTCAGGATAGGGACGTATGGAAAGTTTATGTCCGCGCGGTCCTGAACCTGCGAGTTCAATAGTATCAGTGAGTTAGTCTCTTATATTAAACAGCTTTAATTCCAGCTGTATAAATATGAGCTCCTACACCTGTTACTTTGTAACTTAGATCCATTGGATGAACAGCTGTTCTTAATTTGACGTAGATGGAACCCGCGACCTCGCGAATGCCGCTGTCAATTGGTTTATTTGTGATGTGAGACGCGTGCTGCCATCTGTTGTGGCACAGAATAACTTGATGATCTCCTCTTAAGTGATATTGATCACGTTGCCCCCTTAATTCGTTATATCCGCATTTCTACACTCATCTTCTTTTTCGTGAGACATGTCACATTTAATTAGTCTTTTGATCTAAGTTTACATTTGTGGAATTTGACCATTAAAACAATGAATCTGCAAGTTGGTTTATCATCCATACTGTTTGTAGTTTTAAAAAATCCGTCACGCAAAATCTTCATCAACTAAACGAATTTCTCAGTCAAATTTAGAGTTTGATTTCCCAGGTTTAAGGGATGTATATTTATTTTGTAAATTAAATCTTATATACACAGTATTTTCCACTGCTGGTGGTCTCGAGGTAGCTTGCTGCCTTGTCACGCAGTGGGCCCGGGTCGATTCCCGCTCGGGACAAGCTTCCTGGGTGAGGTTTCTTCGGGTTTTCTACTCACCTATGGCTTTGAAGCTCAAAGGTCCCCGAACATCATCTGGCCATCATTATCATCATCCCACGGTGTGGAAAGCAATAGGAAGCTACCACACTAGTATAATTGCCTAGTAAAGCTGCAAAGCATAGCATAAAAATGTTATGATTGCAGTGAAGGAACACTATAAATAAATGCACAGTATTATTACGACAAAATAAACATGGTAGTCGCTACAGCCACTTTTAAAATTTTTGCTTTCAGCCAAACCCCCAATTTTTATGATCACAATTCGCTAATTTTATCGTTCTATTTTGATTACATATACTTAGTTTCGTTATAAAAAAAAATTTGGCTGCTTTTGCGAGTTTTAAATTATCTCTTCGGATCATCCCTCCACTCCTAATTGTGCGATATTGGTTAACGGACTCAACTGATTGCTATAAATAAATAATTAAATCACTCACACTATAGAACACGTAGGTTCATGTCCGTGCGGACATAAGCTCATACATCCCAATACTAAGCTAATGGTTTATAATCATTCTCATAAGTAATTCCACGAGTGATTTCCAATTTATCTAGAGAATTTGGAAATCAAGAGTGGCATTTGTTAGGACTATTTAACAAATAAAATTGAGCTGTTTACTCGCAAATCATTATTTAAATATAGTTATTTTAAAATATTTATATATTTAAAAGTAAACGGCGATGTTTGAAAACAAATGAGAAACGATTGGTACACTTCACTTGCTTCTTTTGTCCATCACTGCAGCCGGATCATATTATTTATTGCCAAAGGAACGCAATATTGTAAGAATGCACTCTAGTGGAGAAAAAATGAAACACATCAAACTGTATATTAATTAATTTCTGATGTATGATGTAAATATGGCAATTATATTTTTATGGAAAAAAATACATTTAAGAAAGTGCAAACAGTGGTTTCTTTTTTTTTTTTTTTTTGTGGTATAATCAATTGCTACAAATGTTTTTATATTAACTCCTGCATGCGCTTTGTGTTGACATTCATGCACTATATATACAATCTGGTAGCCGTATTCCTTAGACAGTCACTGCAAAATAATGCTATGGCCTATTCAGAATGTTAAAAAGGAGGTGCTTTCTTTATTATGATAAACTTTAGTTGGTAAATTCTAGGCGAAAAACGACTGTGATTAGTTGTAAATAAAAAAAATCATTGAAACGTGATTGGTCATTGACTCCCATTTGGGGCATGAGTTAAGTAGTCTGTATAATCTACTTCACTTAAATCATGATTGTTATTCTCTCACCTCATTCTTAGTCTGCCAACTGGGCGTTCCCTCCGGCTTTCCTACATGACATTTCCATGACCCTCTTTCAACCCCCATTCGTGGCTCATATCTTGCTCAACGCAGTCTACGAGACTTAACTGTTCTTATTACATTTGGTTTCCTAAAAAGAACTCACTGTTATGTATTCATCTCCATTCGCCTGTCTGTTCATCTCTCTTTCAATTCATTGCCAACTAAACACTATTGTTTAGAGCCCCACCACCACGCCCCGGGTTACCTCGGGCATACTGCCCTTATCCCCGGGTCTGATCTATATCTGATCTTTATTGAAGTACATATCTTTAAATTCATCGCCAACTAAACACGGCATGCGATATTTTAATAAAACGAGCAAAGTATTCTATAAATATCAGATAAACTTGAAATTAAAAAAAAAATCCTCTAAGGGCCGTCATGCTTCTTATCTCGCAACGAAACTTGTATTTAACATTTAATAAAAATAACAATATGATGGGTAGAATCAAAGAACCAGATAAGTCAGTCTTTTCTCGAAATGAAGTGTCATTAGATTCTCCATGGAAAGCGCTTTAATCTGAACACGAAAATATACAGTTTATGTATGGGTTTATTTATCTAAAAGTTTGACGTACAAGTAAGGAAGTATGTATGTTGTACAACTAATAGTACGTTTTCTAGGTTTCAAGAAAAAAGTGGCATACCTGATTTTTTCCCCCTATACTCTTCATAGAAAGTTATCTTCTTCTTCTTCCTTCCAAGTATTAGGCCAAGACCTGTTAAGATCCTATAGAAAATTTTCCCTCCCCGAGAAATTCTCGTATAAGACTTGAAAGCATAATAATAGTCCCTTCGATTGGTTGCTGGCCAAAGGAAGGCAAGACCAGTGATGGGGCTGCCATCTTATAGCCTCTGGTCAGGCTTTTCTGGAGAAGAAAAGAAAATAAAGGAAAGAAGAAATGGAAGAAAGGAAAGACTCCCTAGCCCTCGGATGCCCTAATAGCGTCGGGGTCGAAAAAAACAAGAGTTAACCAAGAGAGGTTAGATAGTAAAGTTAAAAGAGTGCAAAACACAAGTAAGTGGAAGAAATGTTTTGCTCAGCTTGGGCACCTTGTGGTCGCCATCCACATATCCCCTAGATGAGGACCCCTGAGGGTTAGAAAGTTATTTAACAGCGAAATCTAAATATTTAGTAGCGGTTAACATGAAAGCTGACACTTGTCTTGTAAAAAAATAAAAAACCAAGTCTTGACACATCTTTATATATGTACAGTAAAAGTTCATTATTCGCGGGTTAAAAAATTGCGACAAAGTTCATGTGTTCGCGGCTATAAATTGCTTTATTCGCGGATCCAGTTGGTATATTAGAAGGATTAGTTTGCTTTATGTCCACCGCTGTGGTCTCGAGGTAGCGTGCTGCCTTGTCACGCAGTGGGCCCGGGTTCGATCCCCGGTCGGGGCAGTTTTTCTGGGTGAGGGTTTTTATCGGGGTTTTTTCCTCACCTGTAAGACAAAAATGTCAGGAAAACTTTAAGGCCCAAACGGTCCCCGAAATCATATGGCCATCATCATCATGATCATCCTTATCATTATGATCATCATCATCATCCTTCACTGGTGTGGAAAGCAACGGGAAGCTACCACACCTACACAATTCCCTAGTAAAGCTGCAAGCATAGCATGAAAATGCTATGATTGCAGTGAAGGACCTGCCTTCGGGCAGAATTACTATGGATGGATGGAGTTTGCTTTATTAGCCATCATCAGATTATTTTTTTTTGCAGAAGGTGCCAAGGCGGCTTTTACAAATAGTGATTCAAACCAAAATATCAAAACAAAACAAAATTTATAGTAACATTAAAGTTAATTTTTAAAAGCTGATGTCGTATTTCACGTGGCGATAAATGTACCTTAATAAATGTCTCCATCACCACGATCGGTATATTATTGTTTCAACTTTTCATTCGATGCAATAATTTTGATTGAATAATACGTGTCTCTTATCCTTTGTTCCCAGTTTATAATGACGAGTAAAATTAAAGAAAAATAAGTACCGAAGAGAAAAAAATAGTGTTGCCGCTTACAGTAAAAATAGAAATGCTTGACAGTTTATACGCGTTGGCGAGTCGTTTGCGTCTATATCACGCTGTTTCAATGTTAATGAATCAAGAAATCCGAAGACAAGATAAGGAATTCTATGCAGAATCCACAGCTGAATATCAATCTTAATTGAAAGACCTTTTAAAAGCGGCAAAACAGGGGGAAAAAAAAAAAACTAAGTTCTTTAAGTCCTTGTCTAAACCTGACAGTAATAATTAATAGCAATTGTTCAAAATCCCCCATTAATTGATTTTATTTTGACTATTTAACTCATGCCCCAAATGGGAGTCAATGACCAATCACATTTCAATGAATTTTCATTTACAACCAACCACAGTCTTTTTCACCTCGATTTTATCAGTTTAATTTTATCACTTCAAAATCAACCTCCTCCTTTTTAACTTCTGAATAGGTCAGAGCATTATTTTGCAGTGACTGATACCCCATGAAATACGCTATCAGATTGTACATATAGTGCACGAATGTAAACAGATACTACTTGCGGTGATATAATAGAAAAGCATTCGTAGTAATTTATTATACCACATAAAAAGAAACCACTGTTTGCACTTTCTTAAACGTATTATTTCTCAGGAATTTACGTTCCAGAAAAATATAATTTACAACATAGGACATCAGAAATTAATTAATATGTTGGTTATAAACACTTTGATATGTTTCATTTTTTCTCCACTAGGGTGCATTCTTACAATATTGCGATCCTTTGGCAATAAATAATATGATCTGGTTGCAGTGATGAACAAATGAAACATAATAAACGTTTCTCATTTGTTTTCAAATATCGCCGTTTACATTAAATATATAAATATCTTAAAATTACTATATTTAAATAATCATTTGTGAGTGAACAGCTTAATTTTATTCGTTAAATAGTCCTAACAAATGTCACTCTTGGTTTCCAAATTTCTGGATAAATTCACTCCTCACTTCCTGAGTAATGAATTTATCGATAATTTGAAAATCACTCGTGGCATTACTTATGATATTTTTATTTTATTTTGGAACCTTGGAACTTGTCCTCTATAGGCTATTCCCATATAAACGACCATTCCATATTCGCGACATATTTGCGGAACACATCCCCCGCGGATAAGGAGCTTTACTGTGCGAATGTAACTGAACTCCTCCTAAACGACCGGATCGATTTTGATGAAATGTTTTGTGTATGTTTGATACAAAACCATTAGGTGTAGGAGTTCATCTGAAGTGAAAATTTAATAATCGCTCTACCGCTCACAATTTACATTGTTTTACAACGAAACTCAGTATAACATATTAAAATAAACCGAGGCAGGTATTATCCAAAAATGAACTAAATCATACAATTCGAAGTGGAGGTTTATTTGAAATCCGAAATTAAAAATGCCTAAACGAATGTAATTTTTTGTGTATTTGAGTGGGTCCCTGGATGGTTTAGAATCACTAGTGGACCCGATAGATGGCGCTGCTATCGGGTTATATGATTTTTTATGTCAAATGTGTAGTCATCTGCATTGCCGACATATTCCACGCGATTACAATGTGACGTCATAATGCACGCTTCTTGAACCACAACAGATGGCAGTGAGGAGATTTTTTTGCGAAGTTATTAATTAATTAATTTTATGATAAAGGAGTAACTTACATTTTTATCGTCCGGCTATGACACGAGAATTGAGCGTTCGAGCATGACAACGTCTGCCGGGTCCGCTAGTATAATTATAAAGACTATTATTTAACTCATGTCCCAAATGGGGGTCAATGACCAATCACGTTTCAATGATGTTTTATTTACAACCAATCACAGTCGTGTTTAGTTTGGAATTTACCAGCTAAAGTTTACCATAATAAAGAAAGCATTCTGAATAGGTCATAGCATTATTTTGCAGTGACTGACTCTCTAAGAAATACGGCTACCAGATTGTATATATAGTGCATGAATGTCAACACATAGCGCATGCGGGAGTTAATATAAAAACATTTGTAGCAATTGATTATACCACCAAAAAAAGAAACCACTGCTTGAACTTTCTTAAATGTATTTTTTCCCAGGCAATCCATCCATAGTAATTCTGCCCGAATGCAGGTCCTTCACTGCAATCATAGCATTTTCAAGCTATGCTTACAGCTTTACTAGGGAATTGTAGGTGTGGTAGCTTCCCGTTGCTTTCCACACCGGTGAAGGATGATGATGATTATGGTAATGATAAGGATGATGATGGTGATGATAGCCATATGAGTTCGGGGACCGTTTGGGCCTTAAAGTTTTCCTGACATTTGTCTTACAGGTGAGGAAAAACCCCGATAAAAACCTCACCCAGAAAAACTGCCCCGACCGGGGATCGAACCCGGGCCCGCTGCATGACAAGGCAGCACGCTACCTCGGTGGACTCCCAGGTAATAACATTCCAGAAAAATATAATTGTCGTAGAACATCAGAATGAATTAATATACAGTTTGATGTGTTTGATTTTTTCTCCACTAGAGTGCATTCTTACAATATTGCGTTCCTTTAACAATAAATAATATGATCTGGTTGCAGTGATGAACAAAAGAAGCAAATTAAGCGTGCCAATCGTTTCTCATTTGTTTTCAAACATCGCCGTTTACATTAAATATATAAATATTTTAAAATAACTATAGTTAAATAATAATTTGTGAGTAAACAGCTTAATTTTATTCGTTAAAAAGTCCTAACAAATGCCATTCTTGAATTCCAAATTCTCTAGATAAATTCACTCCTTACTTCGTGAGTCGTGAATTTATCGATAATTTGAAAATCACTCGTGGCATTACTTATGATAAAGATTTATCCATAAACCAGCAAGATTGGAGCATAAGTTAGATTATCTGAAGTATTGGCTTAGTTGATGCGGATACTGCGGGACGTACTTACATTCCTCGAGGGGAAAGAAATACATAAAACTGAAGGCAGAGGTTGTGCGCGCCAAGTGGTCTGAGACGTTTCAAAAACATTTGAAGAACCTCTTTACAAAACGTGAATTCAAAGGAAAATCTTAAAAGTTCACATTAATTAATCAGTATCTTCGTCTTTACTGCTATCTCTTGAGTCATTTTTAAATTAATGATCATCCTTTACCCAACATAACTTTAACAAGATGTTCTACAAGCCCAGCCCCGGCTTTTATAGCGCAAATGACAGTCCAGGAATCTTAAAACAGAATACATGTCACTAGCTGTATTGAAAATTGCAGCCAATTAGAGCGTTAAAAGACATGTACCTATTTACTTATATATAAACTAGCGGACCCGGCAGTCGTTGTCCTGCCCAAATATTCAATTCTCGTGTCATGGCCGGACGATAAAAATGTTACTTCTTACCACAAAATTCACTAATTAATAACTTCGTAAGGAAACTCGTCACTGCTATCTGTTGTGGCTCAAGAAGCGTGCATTATGACGTCAAATTGTTGTCGCGCGGAATAAGTTGGTAATGCAGATGACTACATACCTGACATGAAGAAAAATCCTATTCCCACCTACCGGGTCCAATTGTGAATCTAAACCATCCAGGAACCGTCTCAAACACACACAAAAAAAATTTCATCAAAATTGGTCCAGCCGTTCAGGAGGATTTCAGTGGAAAACACACATACAGAAGAATTGTATGTATAACTCACTGACACTATCGAAATGGATGGTTCATGGACGTACGGACATGAGCTCTCCATATATCCCCATTCTAAGCTAATGTTTACGAAAAATCCCCTGTACAATTACTTTAATTATATGGATGTCAAAAATGTCTTACTTTAAGAGAAAATCAAATTTTACGAGTATTTGAGAAT
Organism: Diploptera punctata; assembly: GCA_030220185.1. NCBI lineage: Eukaryota > Metazoa > Arthropoda > Insecta > Blattodea > Blaberidae > Diploptera > Diploptera punctata. The sequence continues at coordinate 20,098 of JASPKZ010005928.1, forward strand.
AAATTGCTCAGCAAAATTTTTGAACCTAAGATGGATGAAGAGAGAAGCGAATGGAGTAAACTTCATAGTCATGAGTTACATGATCTTTATGGGAAACTAGATGTAATAAAAACAGTTGTAGATAGCAATGGACAGGACATGTGGTACGAATGAGGAATCAAAGAGGGACATGGGAACTTCTTGCAGGAATGTCATAGGGAGCGTGTCCAGTAGGTAGACCAAGAATGAGGTGAGAGAATGACATTAACCATGATTTGAGGGAGGTGTATTATACAGCGGATGATTGGAAACCATCATTAGCTCTGGATAGGCATGTATGTCCACCGCTGTGGTCTCGAGATAGCGTGCTGCCTTGTCACGCAGCGGGCCCAGGATCGATCCCCGGTCGGGGCAGTTTTTCTGGGTTTTTCCTCACCTGTAAGACAAATGTCAGGAAAACACTTTAAGGCCCAAAAGGTCCCCGAAATCATATGGCCATCATCATCATCCTTATCACTGTCACCATCATCATCATCATCTTTCACCGGTGTGGAAAGCAACGGGAAGCTACAACACCTACAATTCCCTAGTAAAGCTGCAAGCATAGCATGAAAATGCTATGATTGCAGTGAAGGACCTGCCTTTGGGCAGAATTGCTATGGATGGATGGAGGCATGTACAGACAGCTTACGTCCACGCGGCCCCAAACCTATGGGTTCGATAGAAATATTCCCTTAACATGGTGTATTAGTTTATAAAATTTATATAGAAGATCCATGATTTTAAATTACATTTAAGATGTTATTGTTCGATCCAATATAACTATTTTTAATTAATTTATGATTTTTAAATTTATTAATATATTAAATGTAAATACGAGTATGTTAGTGACTAAGTTATATTTTTATGCTACAATATTCCATTTGTATACGTGTTCTTCCTTTCATTATGCTTTGTTGTTTTTAGCGTAAGAAGTAAATTATAAAAGTGTTTTATGTTAACAATGGTTAAGTTGATGATGGCGTGTAAATGACAAGAAGCTGCAGTTTGTGCGCATGCGTCAACATTATCAATTCAATTCCACTCACCGCGAGTAATTAAACATTTAAAACCATTTTAATGTTGTTTACACGAGATGCAAAACTCGTTAACATTTTCTGTATGACAGTGTTTTGTTTTATATTGTATAGATTTCAATTTAAAATCATACCAACGTAACAAAATGGGGTTATTCTTTACAACCTGTGACGCGACTTTTTAAATTACTTCGTAAACTCCTGTCAAATTGTATTCTTAGGGTTTCAATTTTCAAACTATTTCCCACCATTTACAATGAATTTTACATTTTTTCTAACGATTATTTGAATATACTTTTCTCTGACATTTAACTACATATATGTAGCATGAAGACGTGGCAGCCATATTGATTTTAACGAATATTCTATGCAACAACAAAGACTGTTTCAGTGCAGCTAACATAGAGTATCCTACTTTTGTTGTTGTATAAAACTGTCCTGATTAGAGGTTTTGCCACAAGGACAAAGTGATACAGACAATTAATATTAGAAATTGATTAAATACATTTTGTAAATACATTTTAAAATTTCAAATTATAATTGAAGTATATTCTAAAAAGTAGATATTTTGTAAAAATGGTTTCTTAATATTGAAATTTACCTTCTAATGGCAACGATGGCAATTTTAAAAAGATTCACTCTGGCAAATCTAAGGAATTCCAAAATTTAGCTAAGAATCCTGGTTAAGTACCTCTTGCCCCGATCATCAATTCTGTGATAGTTTTACTATCTAATTGGTATTTATCATAAGTAATGCCACGAGTGATTTCCAAATTATCGATAAATTCACGACTCACGAAGTGAGGAGTGAATTTATCTAGAGAATTAGGAAATCAAGAGTAGCATTTGTTAGGACTATTTAACGAATAGAATTAAGCTGTTTACTCACAAATCATTATTTAAATATAGTTATTTTATTTATATATTTAATGTAAACGGCGATATTTGAAAACAAATGAGAAACGTTTATTATGTTTCATTTGTTCATCACTGCAACCAGATCATATTGTTTATTGCCAAAGGATCGCAATGTTGTAAGAATGTATCCTAGTGGAGGAAAAGTGAAACGCATCAAACTGTTTATAACCAACATTATAGGTTATTAATTAATTTCTGATGTCCTATGATGTAAATATGTCAATTATATTTTTCTGGAACGTAAATGCCTGGGAAACAGTACGTTTAAGAAAGTGCAAACTGGTTTCTTTTTTTCTTTTTTGTGGTATAATCAATTGCTATAAATGTTTTTCTATTACATCCCGCAAACAGTATATGTTTACATTCGTGCACTACATATACAATCTAGCAGCCACTTGCATTCTAGGATTCTTACATTTAATATATAAATTGTTATATTCAACGTATTTCTTAGATAGTCACTCCAAAATAATGCTCTGATCTATTCAGAATGTTTAAAAAAATGGAGCTTGGTTTTAATGTGATAAAATTAAATTGATAAAATCGAGGTGAAAAAAACTGTGAATGGTTGTAAATCAAAATTCATTGAAATGTGATTGGTCATTGACTCCCATTTGGGGCATCTTTGTAATAGTGAACTGTGGGCTCATATATGGCTTTGTTTTCAGAGTCAGCTTCTTCAGGTTGGCCACTTGAATCTCGAAACGAATTGTGGGACCTAATTTCATACCAATTTCAGAAGATGGTCTAAATGCAACTCTACACTTATACTTCAGTATTTCAGAACTTACTATTTATTTTTGGGCGTTGCATTCTTTCGCAGGTTAGAGTACTTAAATTGCGTTAGGTTAGCTTTTAAGTTGGTCTTTCACAGGTTAGAGTACTTAAATTGCGTTCGGTTAGCTTTCACGTTCGTTAAATATCGTGTATATGTTGGCTGCATTCCGTGATTCCATAGTGTAAACCGCTCCGCGTATGTTGGAGCATGCGCATGGTGTATGATTAGAACTTAGAATCTTTTTGCGTCACATGTTGTAAAGGATCCCTTAAAATGGAAATAAAGAAGTTGAATTCGCAAATTTTTAAACTCTGTACCAAAATATCGCATACCATAGTCCATCTATTGTTAATTATCAATATATGCAGAGATTCTCAACCTGTGAGACGTAGATGTGACTGTCCTCTATAAAATGTTTGATAAAAATGCTTTTCAGAATTCATAACTGACTCATTCGCACTATCGAAAGTGGAGGTTCATGTCCGCGCGGACATAATCTCTCCCTACGTCTCTATCCCGAATGTTTTTAAATCATTGCCTGTACTATTTACTTATCTTAAATCAAGGTTAATGTTATTCTCCCACCTCATTCTTGGCCTACCAACTGGGCCCTTTCCTTCTGGTATTCCTACACGGAATTTTCATGTCCCTCTTTTATTTTCCATTCGTGTCACATGTCCTGCCCATCGTAGTTTACGAGACTTAACTTTTCTTATTATATCATACTTATTATTTATTTTACATGGATACCAACAGATTTTCTAGGGAAAGTCTGAACAATCAACCAATATGAGGAAAAAGAAGTCGGGGACGCCCACGAAAGAGATGGACACAGCAGCTATAATACTTGGAGCCGGAACAAACCAAAAATGTTCAATCCTAGCAAAAAGATGAAGAAAAATATTATTAATTTTACTAATTAACGGCGCGGCGTAGCCCATTGTTGGGCCTCTCCTTTGTTAGGAGTTACTAGACCAAGTTAATTTTTAGTTACCTTATTTGCATATAGATGTCGTGAATGGCATGTGGTCAACACACCCACTCAATGAGACATCTAACAGGCAACTAAAATATTACTAAAACGTTGAGGTCGGTAAATTTTGCTTAGAATCATTTTTATTCAGGCTTAAGGATCTTTTACGAGCCTCAAAATCTTCTGACTCGGGATCCACAGTTTAAGTCCCTCCCGGAGGACTTGCTTCTTGGATTTTTTCGTCCTAAAAAATCCATCGACCCCGGCCGGGTTCGAGCACGCGACTCTCGGAATCAGAGACAATTACTTCTCTCAAACCAAGGTTATTGATATTCTCCCACCTCATTCTTGGCCTAGCAACTAGGCGGTTTGCCTCTGGTTTTCCTACAAGGAATTTCCTTGTCCCTCTTTCATTATCCATTCGTGTCACATATCTTGCCCGTCGCATTCTATCTGACTTATCATAGTTACTTTCCTATCAACATTATGTACCCACACTGTATCAATAGTCTTTGTTCACTCCTATACTAATAATGACCTAATTATCATTCTGTTTTTAGGAAAGTAACTTCAATTTGGAGCACGCCGTAGCGTAGTGGTTAAGGCACTGAGCTACAAGCCGGAAGGTCGAGGGTTCAAGTCCCGGTGGGGTCAGGATTTTTAAACTGACCCAAACCCTCTGGCGGCACTATGGCCCTGGGGTCGACTCAGCCTCTAACAGAAATGAGTACCAGACGCTTGTTCTGGGGGTAAAGGCGGCCGTCACGCAGGGCTGACAACCCGGCTGACATCAAGTGCCGATTGTCCAGAAATAGTGGGAGCCTTAACCTCCTACTGCCCCAAGGGCCTCCTGAGGCCTGTAGTGGGATTACTTTACTTTGTCCCGCGCCGTAGCCGAGCGGTTAAGGTAGGAAGCCTTGGCGCAGAGCTATGGGACTTGCGCTGGTTCGAGTCTCCATGGGGGAAGACATTTTCTCATGGTATTTCGGCCAGTATGGGACCGGTGCCCACCCAGCATCGTGAGGCAATTGGGTAGCTACAATAAGTAGCGGCTCCAGGTTGAGGAACCAGCTATAACGGCTGGGGGACTCGACATGCTAACCACATGTCACCCCTACAACACTGGCTGTTGATCATCTACCTCTGTGATTAACACATGTGGATGTGAAGGGCCAGCAGCCGGCTGGTAAAAGGGCAACCGCTGAAAAGTGGAAAGACCCTCAATCGGAACTTCAATTTACGAAAGAGGCCTTGGTATCCATTGACAACGGCATGCACTTGCTCAACTTACTTCCCTAGGAAAGAAAAGTAATTGACTTAATTATAATGTAAAAAATTTACATACTTAAATTTTTATCAAGTAATAAATACAATTTTATTATATTACACTTATTTTACAGTTTGCTGGTAATACAAAATTAACCGCAGCATTCGCCGCTTCCTCTACATCACAATTAATCATATCTGTAATTAATATGCAGTCTGAAACTGTTATTTAAAATGTCTGCCACTTATTCAGACAACAATAAACAATTGCAGTTGTTTTATCAACATTCCCTTGCTATCAAACAATTGAACTCTTCAAACCAGGATATAAATTCACACGAAATATAAAAATTAAACATAATTATTAGTACAGGAGTGAACAAAATTATATACGCAATTCGGGAAGTAAGTACATTACTATAGTCTAGAACTTACTATTTGCTTAGAGCTCGCTAAAGTTCGGGCTCAAACACGTCCTCAGCTAGTAATGTACTACTTAGGTAAAATTTAATCACTCACCTCATTTTTTTTTTATTTCAATTTAAACCAGTTGCGGAACTTTAGATTTCAGTTCCATCGTCAGTATCTCCGCTACCGTTGTTCTGTCGTCTTGAACAGCCGTCTTTCGCTCCTTCTATTGGCAGACTGAAAAACCTCGAAACCAGGCCATTCACCCCGGGAATTTCAAAGTTCATCAATTTCTACTTTTCGCTCCTTTGAATGTGGATCTTTTCCCAAACAATGAGATCTTTTGGTTTTTCTATTTGTTTTAATAATTTAGCCTTCTTTTCGATAAGATGTTTTTCAGACCATGCATGGGCAATCATTGTAGATTTTTCTACTTCCCCTTTCTTTACGTTCCTGAGATGTTATTTACTCTAGTCTTCAAATGTCTCTTGGTTTTTCCTGCGTAGATTTGTCACATTCTTCACATTTAATCTGAAAAAAACCCTGATTTGTTTTCTTCTTCTATTTTCTCATTTTTGTTAGGTGTAATCAATCTACTGATGCCATAGTCTTTTTGGGTGCCAACTTTATGTTGATTTTTTTTATTTTGAAACTTGTGGTGCTTCAATGGATGATATGTGAATTTCCTGAATTTTACATTTTCTTCTTTTCTTTTTAGAAGAGTGCTTTGATTAATAAATGTTTGTCTTTTGAACTTGTTTATTTTCTTGTGTATCATTCTTTCTTCAAGACCAGTTTTTTGTAGCCACGTCGATTATGTGTTCTTTTCCTTTTTCATAATTTTCTTTGTTCATAGGTATGTTCACTAATCTATGTGTCAGACTATTGAAAACTGCTTCTTTGTGAGCTATGTGATTGAAACCTGAAGCTTTTATATAGTTATCTATGTGTCTTCTTTCTGTATATTCCAAATTCTATCTTATTTTCTTCATTCCTTCTTAAGTTGAGATCTAAAAATGGTATTTCCCTATTAATTTCGGTTTCCATAGTGAACATATAGTTTGACTTTGAATGTTCAATAATTTCAACGCATCATCTATCTGTTTATGATTATGTCATCCACATATCTGCAGCAGAACTTGAAAATTAAATGATGTCCACTAATTATCTTGTGTTCAAAATTCCCCATGAATATATTAGCTAAGAATGGAGATAAAGGGTTTCCCATCGAAAGTCCTGAATTTCGTTTGTAGAATCTTCCTTTGTAGGTGAAAAACATATTATCAATATATAATTTAGTGAAAGTTTTGTATTCAAATATCTTTTCTTTTTCAATCTCATTTCTGTTCAGCCAATTTTCTAAAATGTCCATAGTTTTGTCCTTAGGAATGTTTGGAAACAAGGAAACAACATCAAAAGAAACTAATCTGTCTGATGATTGCAGTTGTATGTTTTGTAGTTTCTCTACTGATTCATATGCATTTCTATTTTCTATTGATTTTTTTTTAATTTCAACATAAGCTTGCACCCAAAAAGACTATGGCATCAGTAGATTGATTACACCTAATAAAAATGAGAAAATAGAAGAAGAAAACAAATCAGGGTTTTTTTTAAATGTGAAGAATGTGAGAAATTTTACATTGAAAAAACTAAGAAAATTTGAAAACTAGAGTGAAAGAACATCTCAGGAACGTAAAGAAAGGGAAAGTAGAAATATCTGCAGTGATTGCCCATGCATGGTCTGAAAAGTATCTTATCGAAAAGAAGGCTAAATTATTAAAACAAATAGAAAAACTAATAGATTTCATTGTTTGGGAAAATATCCACATTCAAAGGAGCGAAAAGTAGAAATTGATGGACTTTGAAATTCCCGAGGGAGTTTTTCAGTCTGCCAATAGAAGGCTCTTCAAGACGACAGAACAGCGGAGATACTGACGATGTAATTGAAATCTAATGTTCCGCAACTAGTTTAAATTAAAATAAGAAGAACAATATGAGGTGAGTGATTAAATTTTACCTAAATGAATATGACTCATAGTGTGAATGCCTAAAATAAGTAATGTACTACTTCCTTCCCTTGTTGTTACTCTACTCGCCTGTCTCTTCGTTTTTTTTATGTTCCAAAAAAAATGTTAAGAACTTTGTTCTCAAATACTAGTAATATTTTCTCTTCTGGAACATACAATGACAATGAAGTTCTATGAGCAAATTATAAGTTCCATTGCGAGAAAACAAAAAATACAGGCGTCAGAGCTTTTGGAAATGTTTCCCTAAAATATGAGCTTTCAAGTCAAGGTAGAAACTTAATTTGTGGCATGTACGGTACATCCATGTTAATATATAATAACCAAATGTACAAGTTTCATTTCCGTAGCATCAAGAGTTATTAAGTTATTGAGATTTTGGTTTTAACAAAAGACTCATATACATAGATTCAATAAGATGTGTACAATAGCATATTAATTTCAAAAGTTTCATTATTTTCCTAGGAGAGATGAAAAAAATTAATCTACTCGACATTACTTTTTTTAAATATTTTTTGGTATAGATCAAGATATATTTTACTTTTTAAATTTGATAAATTAATAATATATAAAATTATGAAATTATTAGTGTGTGCAGAACATCCTGAAAACATTTCAGACCGACATTGTAAACATTATAGGAGACGTTAGATTTTGAACATAACAAAATGAGCTTTATGTAGAAATATGAAAAAAAAAAATGTAAAGTCTTCATGCATGTTAAGGATAGTCATTTAAAAACAGACTATAAAAAGTCTGATCAGGTACTAGGGGATTTAGAACGAGAGAAAATACTAAACTTGACAGACCAGGAAGGCAATACCTATATACTACAATATGATCATTGTAGCTAAAGCCCTATAATGGGTATTTTAAAAGCGCAGCCATTTAAATATGACGTCATTATACCATGTTCTAAGTGCCATGGGTTCATGAAACTGGCAATATGTAGAGAAAGGCACTTTTTTTCCCTACAAAATACAAAAATTGTGATTTTTAACCGAACATTGTCAATTTTCATCCATTGTCCCCTTAAATCTTAACGTCCCATGTAAGATATTGCCGATGTTGGCAACAGTGGTTATAATTATGTTAGAATGAAAGAAAAAAAGACGATCGTGAGGGAGTATTGTAGTGAAACTAGTTATGCTGCATGGATAAGACGCAGGAACTCGTTTAACTGAGTTCCGTCCGCGTGTAGAGATAAGGGAATTACAACCTAACAATAGTTATATATGTCATTCTGTGAAGCTTATCGGCGCCATGTCCGCTCCTGACTTATGAATCAAACTTTAAGTACAGATTCCTTCCAGTACCAAATGTTCCGATTTGGTATAAAAAATATATATTTATTTAAGGCAGTGATTCCAGTGAAAATTAATCAATTTTAAGTTCAAATGATTACTAAAAATGGTGCAGAGGATCGGTGTACAAACCCTATATACAGTATATAAAAATCAATTGCCGTGCGTTAGTCTGGCAAAAACTCGAAAATAGCTCGACCAATTTTGATGAATTATTTTGTGTGTATCTGATTGGGTCCCTCGATGGTTTAGATTTACAATTCGACCTCTAAAACCATTAGATATAGGAGTTCACCTTAAGTGAAAATTTAAAAATCGCTCTAGCGGTCACATTTTTTCGCTGTTTCACGACGAAACTCATTACATCGTATTAAAATAAACCATGGTAGGTATTATCGAAAAATGAGTGAAATCCGACAAATAGAAATGGACGTTTACCTGAACCCCGAAATTTAAAAAATTCCTAAACGACTGGACCAATTTTGATTATGATTTTTTTTTTGTGCGAGTCCCTGGAGGGTTAGCCTTTAGATTCACAATTGATCCCTCTAAATCATTAGATGTAGGAGTTCACATGAAGTGAACATTTTGAAAAATCGCTCTAGTGGTCAGATTTTTCGATGTTTCACAACAAAATTCAGTATAACATATTAAAATAGTCGACCGTTGTGGTCTCGAGGTAGCGCGCTGCCTTCTCACGCAGCGGGACTGGGTCCGATCCCCGCTCGGGACAATATTTCTGGGTAACGTTTTTATCGGGGTTTTTCCTCGCCTGTAAGACAAATGTCAGGAAAACTATAAGGCCCAAACGGTCCCCGAAATCATTCGGCCATCATCATCCTTATCATTATCATCATCATCACCATCATCATCATCATCCTTCACCGGTTTGGGAAACAACGGGAAGCTACCACACCACCAATTCCCTAGTAAAGCTTCAAAGCATAGCATGAAAATGCTATGATTGCAGTGAAAGACCGGCCCTCGGGCAGAATTATTATGGATGGATGGATATTAAAATAAACCGAGGTAGGTATTATCAAAAAATGAGCGATATCTGACAATTAGGAGTGGAGGTTTACCTGAAATCCGGAATTAAAAACTGACTAGCAACCGCCATGTTTGGTTCGTCTTAGCGTATCAACTTTTAGTATTTAATTTATTTAGGCGTAGTAGCGCACGCCGGGTATTAGGTAGTGGAATATAAACTGTCATGGTTATTCGCTATTCAGTGCTATTTACAATGGTGTAACAGAAAAATGTTGGACCTTAACTTTGTTTTGTCATGAGTTACTGGATCAAGTTAATTTAGTTAAGCTTATTTCCCTAAATATGTCATGAATGGTATGCGGTCAACGCACCGACCCAATATGACATCTAGCAGGAAATTAATGTATTACTATGAAGATGGAGATCGGTAAATTTTGCTTAGAGGCCTCTTTATTTAGGCTTAAGGTTCTTTTGCGAGCCTGTAAATCTTTAGTATCGAGTCCACGGCTTCGATAATTGCGTCTGCTGTAGCGATTTTTAATTTACGCAAATACCTTTCTTAATGATCCTAGTTAACGAACTCTATATGCCTATTTCATCCATCCATAGTAATTCTGCCCGAAGGCAGGTCCTTCACTGAGATCATAGCATGTTCATGCTATGCTTGCAGCTTTACTAGGGAATTGTAGATATGGTAGCTTCCCGTTGTTTTCCACACCGGTGAATGATGATGATGATGATGATGATAATGATAAGGATGATGATGATGATGGCCATATGATTTCGGGGACCGTTTGGGCCTTAAAGATTTCCTGACATTTGTCTTACAGGTGAGGAAAAACCCCGATAAAAACCTCATCCAGAAAAACTGCCCGGACCGGGGAACGAAACCGGGCCCGCTGCGCGACAAGGCAGCACGCTACCTCGAGACCACAGCGGTGGACTATATGCCTATTGAATACTGTGAAATTAGAGAAACAGTATATATATATATATATATATATATATATATATATATATATATACATTTTACTAATAGAATAGATGATTTATAAGATTTTTTTTAAACAGGTTTACATTCTGACAACATCAATAGGTAGTCTTTGTAGGAAAATTTGTTGACCAAAGAGAGATGAGCAGACAGGCGAATGGAGATGACTACATAACAGTGAGCTGCATGATCTTTATAGGAAGTCAGATGTAATAAGAACAGTTAAGTCTCGCAGACTGTGATGGGCAGGGTATATGGTATGAATGGGGAATAAAATTCGGGCAATAAAATTCCTTGCAGGAAAATCAGAGGGAAAGCGCCCAGTTGGCACCCTAAAAATGAGGTGGGAGAATAATATTAACCATGGTTTGAGGCAAGTGGTTTATACACGTGATGACTGTAAAACATTATCCCAGGATAGAGATTTATGGAAACCTTATGGGTTTGATAGACCCAGTTAATTAGTTAGTTAGTCATTGTACCAAGTCATCATTTTTGTATTAACTAACTCACTGGCTCTATCGAACCCGTAGGTTCATGCCCGCGAGGACATAAGCTCTCCATACATCCCTATTCTGAGCTAATGTTTTCTAATTATCCCCTGTAAAATCTACTTGCATCAAATCATGGATAATTTTATTATCCCACCTCATTCTTTGTCTATCAACTGGGAATTTTCCCTCTGATTTTCCTACAAGAAGCTTCCATGCACCTCTTTCATCCCCCATACGTGTCACGTGTCCTGCCCGTCGCACTCAACGAGACTTAACTGATCTTATTAAATCTGGTTTCCTACACATGTCATGTAGCTCACTATTATTTTTTGTACTCAGGTTCTAAAAATCTTATTTTTGAAATCAGCGTGCTATCATACATTATAGGATACCAATTTGATAACATTTTACAAAATCAGAAAGGATTTTCAAATTCTGAAGGAAAAAAACTACCTCAATAGCAGTTTCCTTCAAAATTCGGTAAAAAACAGACAGAAATAGGCGTTGAAGTAATGTATTTATTTCAACGCTCGCTCCAGAGACATAAAGATGAGAGAAATAACACGTATTTTTCCTGTTTATATTTCTGACACGTTCCAAATTGGTTCTTCAACATCTAAAACAGCACTTCTCTCAAAAGATATTGATTGCGCCGATCGTGCAGATATTTGTAATACCGACTGATGTAGTCACTTGATGGCGGTACTATCTACTGTCGCCAGATGGCAGCAGTGGCTATGAACATAGAGAAACACTGTTAACATAAATAAAACTGTGTCATTTTGTTAATGGACCAATTTCTATGACTGAAACGAATTCATTGTTCGGACTGTAAACGCTGGCGTTTCTCTCGTTTAATTGCATACAATAAAACTCTATTGAATTTATATTTGTTTCGCTTATGAACGCAAGACGCAAATATTTATTTTAATCAAACTACAATAGTTTACTTACGTAATAGTGTTTCTTTTTAATTCTGAGGATGGCAAAATACATCTTCTACCGCAATCAAATTATTATTATCTCTGACTCTAAGTGCCTCGCATATTACATGTGTTAATTTTATAATTGTTTTATTATTCTAACCAAGTTCAATGCTAGGGGTTAACCGTATAGAATTGGCCCTGTTCGATCCCAACTCGGAACAACTTCCTAACTACTTAACTCACTGACTATATCGAACCCGCAGGTCCATAGCCGCGCGGGTATAAAATCTCCATTCTTCCCTATCCTGAGCTAATATTTTCCAATCATCCCCTGTATAATCTATTTCCCTCAAATCATGGTTAATTTTATTTCCCCATCTCATTCTTGGTCTACTAACTGGCCGTTTTCCTTCTGGTTTTCCTACAAGAAGCTTCCGTGCTCCTCTTCCATTCCCCATTCGTGCCACATGCCCTACCCATAGCAGTGTACGTGACTTAACTGTTCTTATTATATATGGCTTCCTATAAAGACCATATAGCTCACTGTTATGTAGTCTTCTCCATTCACCCATCTGTTCATCTCTCTTTGGTCCAAAAAATTTCCTAAGAACTTTATTCTCTAACACTCGAAATCTCCTTTCCTCTCATAAAGTAAGGGTCCATGTTTCACATTTATATAATATAACTGGCATAATAACAGTTTTATATATTTTCAGTTTAAGTCCATCGCTGTGGTCTCGGGGTAGCGTGCTGCCTTGTCACGCAGCGGGCCCGGGTTCGATCCCCGGTCGGGACAGTTTTTCTGGGTGAGGTTTTTATCGGGGTTTTTCCTCACCTGTAAGACAAATGTCAGGAAAACTTTAAGGCCCAAACGGTCCCCGAAATCATATGGCCATCGCAATCATCATCATCATTCATATTCATCTTAGGTTAATCTTAGGATTAGGGACTCTCCTGGCGCACCATTAGAATCATCATCACCCATCATATCATCGGGGCAACGTAACCCCGCCTTCCAGGCGCCGCAACCTCAGAAGTGGGTTACAAGTACGCCATGCCAGGGGAGAAACCACTAGTGCAATGGATTTAAGCCCCATATATAAGGAAGGAACTCTATCTTTTGTTAGAAGGCAATGACAGTAATGTCGAAAGAGAAACCTGGGGCATTTGAAAAAAAAATATTTTTTTCAGTTTAAAGTTCTTTGAAAGGAGTTTAATTTTTTGTGTATCTCATTCCTGTTTGTAATTATTGTTCCTAAATATTTGAATTGAGCCTCTTCTTCAAAATTTCCCTCATTTGTCACTAATTGTCCATTTCCAATACATATATGGTCCACCGCTGTGGTCTCGAGGTAGAGTGCTGCCTTGTCACACAGCGAGCCCGGGTTCGATCCCCGCTCGGGGCAGTTTTTTCTGGGTGATGTTTCTATCGGGTTTTTTTTCACCTGTAAGACAAATGTCAGGAAATCTTTAAGGCCCAAACGGTCCCCGAAAACATATGGTCATCATCATTCTTATCATTATCATCATCATCCTTCACCGGTGTGGAAAGCGACGGGAGGCTACCACACCTACAATTCCCTAGTAAAGCTGCAAGCATAGCATGAAAGTGCTATGATTGCAGTGAAGGACCTGTCCTCGGGTAGAATTACTATGGATGGATATATATAATGTATTTCTATGTGTGAACATATATTTAGTTTTATTGATATTTACTTCCAGTCCCAATTTCTTAGTGTTATTCAATAGAGTGTGCGTGTTGGCCCTTAGTATATATCGCCTCGCTATCGACTAATAATACATCATCAGCATAAACTAACAGCTTATTAATACCACTTAGTTAAAGGCCTTCTTCAATTATTATCATCTCATCATCATCATCACTCCAGGGATTAGGCAATTGCCCGTTCCGACTTCATAATGCATCAGCCCAACGTCTTCTAGGTCTTCCAACATCACGCCTTCCTCTTGCTTGATAATTTCTTGCTAACAATGGATTCTCCGATTCTAAATACCTCGAATATTATCTATGTTAATTTTAATATTGTTTTATTTTTCTGATCAATGTCATTGCTATATTATATGGATGCAAAACATGGCTTAAATTAGGGAATTCTCGGCAATCGAATTTATGTTTGGATTTTACTGGTTTAGGGAGTAATATATTTTTGTTACTTAATGCGTAAGTTTTGCGGGAAAACAAATATGGCGGCCGTTAGAACGATTTTTAAAATCAGGTTTTCAGGTAAACCCCACTCCTAATTGTCGGATTTCGCTGATTTTTTTTTTTTTTGATAACACATTTCTCGTTTTATTACAACGGCATACATCGGGTTTCGTTGCGAAAAATCGAAAAAAATTGTGGGGAGTTTGAGCGTTAGCAAATACACACATACATATACAGTATATATGCTAGGTAATACCCGGAGTGCGTTGCAACGCCTAAATAAATAAATTATTAAACGTTAAATAAATTGTGTGGTATACGCACGAACCAAACATGGCAATCATTTCAGATTTCAAGTAAACATCCACTTCTAATTGTCGAATTTCGCTCGTTTTTTGATAATATCTACATCGGTTTATTTTAATAGGATACGAATGCTAAGTTTCGTTATGAAACATCGAAAATGATTACCGCTAGAGCGATTTTTAAATTTTCACTTAAGGTGAACTCCTACACCTAATGGTTTTAGAGGGTCCAATTGTGAAACTAAACCATCCAGGGACCCAATCAAACACAACAC
>JASPKZ010005929.1:0-34208 GCA_030220185.1 Diploptera punctata
ACCAAATTAAAGTACTACTCTACTTTCTGTTGAAAGACCAACCTAAACGCAACTTAAAACGTAATTTAAGTATCTCTATACTTATGAAAGTCCAACGAACTAATTTAAATTATCTAACCTGTGAAAGACCAAACCTAAAAGCTAACCTAACATATTAAGTACTCTAACCTGTGAAAGACCAACCTAAAGCTACCAAAGTAATTTAAGTAATTCGAACCTGTGAGACCAACCTCAAAGCTACCTAACGTAAATTTAAGTACTCTATCTGTGAAAGACCAACCTCAAAGCTACCTAACGTAATTTAAATACTCTACCTATGATGACCTACCTAAAAGCTAACCTAAACGTAATGACTTACTCTACCCTGTGAAAGAAACCACACCCCAAAATAAAAAGTAGTTCTGAAATTCTGAAGTACATTACACTTTTGTTTTTGGCTTCCTGAACATGTTAAATCATATGGCTGCCAACTTCTTCATGTTACATTAAAGTTTACATATCATACATAAAAATATTTGAAAAAAATAATCGTTAGAAAAAATGTAAATTTAAATTTTAAAGTTTGGGAAATAATTTGAAAATAAAACCTTGTTGGTGCATGTGCATGGTGTCCTTCTGGGACTTATAAAATTCCTCCTCACTGCGCTTAAAGGGAAACACCCCTTTTTTATTTTAGATCAGGTTAAAACCCAACTTACTTCCTGCACAAAAATTGGAACGAAATTCCAAATCTTTGTAAAATCGTTGTCTTGAGAAATATCGTGGGTATATGGTGGCCAGAGATTTTTTATAGACAAATAAAGAACGTTGGAAAGAACAAATGGCAAAACTGCACTTAAACTAGCGGGAAATATTTTCGAAGTCCTCTAGAATAACAGTGTGCATGTTCCGATGTGTGTAGAGCACCGAAAACCCACATTATCGAACCCAATTGATTAGCATCCTCTATTACTATCTGTCGCTATGAAATTTAAATGAATCATTATTTGCAATAAACCCCAATCTATGTAAAAAGATATATTATAATAATTTATAAACGTAACCAAACATTATTAAAAGGGGTGTATACACTTTGCTTATTGCTTCCCTAAGCTGATCCAACCAGCGATAACCAAACACGCGATAGAAAATATCATAGACTAAGTTAATATACCTGTGAAAAATAGCAGTTAGTTCACAATATTTCTAACAACCAGTTCAAATGGTGATTTGCATATTTAAATAAATACTTCAAAACTATCTATAATTTAGAATGGTTATAAAATACTGTTTTGGAAAAGTTTTAAAATATTAAATCTTATTGTTGTAAAACAACAGAAGAGCTAGAGTTTATCAATAATTACAAATGAAAAATCAAGGCACTAGTGAACGTGCAGTTGAGCCGAACAAATCAAAGAGAATTTGTAAAGAATACAAATTAAAAACGGGTTGGTCAGGTGTTAAGGAGAGCAATTTATATTTGATCGGAAACCCCAGGACTTGAGAAGGCAAAGAGAAGACCTAGGGCAACATGAGTAAACCATCAGGAGAAGCTGACAAACAGGTAGGGAGGACTTGGAATGAAATTAAGCATGGACAGCAACAAATCACTTGGCGAGCTTTAACAAGGCCCTAGTTCCAGGGAGTGACAAGCATTACTACTACACCTTCAAAATATATAGAGAAAACTCTCCCAACAATTCCCTTCTAAAATTACATGAATACCAATGGATTGCCTTTCAAACTTATTTTAGTTTCACACATGTTTTACCATGTATAACCTTAAGCATCACAAACAGCCCTTCATACGCAGTATAATTAATGAATAAATACAAATTATAAATATGTTACCACTATAAATATATAAAAGGGACACCTTCTCTGACAAAACTTCTATCCAAGATGTATCTTAAAAATAGGTTTTAATAAAAAAAAGTCAAACTTACAAGATGCTAAATAGCTAGCAATCAGAAACTACATGTGAATGGTTTTGACCACGAACTTGTAATTTAAGAGCCATAACAGAAACAATGAAGAATGAAATTTCATTAAAGATATTTAAATTATAGTTACTTGAAACTATTCACACGTGGAGAAGCAACATAGAATTGCAAACATAATGAAATTACACTCAAAGAAAGAGGAAGTGTCTGGCATTACTTTTCTTCTTCTGTTGAAGGATAAAACCTTTGTTGGTTCATTTTGGCTCAAGTATCATACTGCTGTTCATATATTTTTTAGGCACCTCAATATCTTTTTCCCCTCTTGTTGTAGCTCAGATTTTCATAGGCAATTAACAAACTGTTTTTTTCCCTTTTTTTCGTCCTTATCATGCACCAGTTGTCATTTAGACATTTTAATAGTCCTCCCGCATGGCATATTGTAACCATTCTGAGGTTGGGCACCTTACGGCGGGTTGCTGCCCAATGATATGATGAGTGATGACGTTTGGCAATGATGCGGCAGGAGAGGCCGTATCTTAATTTTAAATCTAATAGTGAAAGATGATAATGATAGTGAGATTACATCGGGGATTGAAACCCGGGCCCCACTGCATGACAGGCAGAATTCTCACCTCGAAGCACAGCATGGAATCCTAGGCAATGTGTTGGTATCCATCCTGGCAGACATGTTCATAGCATCTTCTCCTATACTCTTGTATTTTATGCTGTCAAACTGAATATTTGTATTTCTTTACAGATATCTTCACTTGTTTTTTATCCATTAGCGTAGTTCTTATCCCTGCCGACAAATCGTAAATTTTCATCCTGCGGCTTCTATTCCTTGTAACTGACTATTTATACGAGGCCATACAATATTGCAGGTACAAAAGCCAATACTTTATACAATTTTTAAATATTTTCTTTTCTTACTTTTTTTTTTCTAGTGTTCTTTTAAGAGTGCCACATAAATAATTTAAATATTTGTAATTTATTTATTACGTTCTTCTTCTCTTTACACAGCTTAAGATACACCTGATAATTGAAGACCTTTTACCTTGTTCGAAGCCATTTTGTAATTTAGTACTTTTTTGCTTCCATTTCTGCCACTTACATAACAATAATCAGTTACAACAAAACATGTGGCAAGACTTTTTAAATTACGTCATAAACTCATGGTCCCAATTTTATTCTTAGGTTTCAATTTTCCAAATATTTCCTAACATTTACAATGATTTTGACATTTCATCTAACGATTATTCAATATATTGTTCATTTAAATTGCATTAGGTTCGTAGTCAACATGAGTTCAAATATTGTTAGGCTGCAAAGCTCTGTGATTGCTAGTGTAAACCACTTGTGTTTATTGCCACATCACTGGTTTTTTGGTTGCAAATCTTTTGAAAATGTTTCTTATCACATTTAGTACTATTATAAACCAAGCATTGATGGCTGCTAAATGAAATTTGAATAATAACTTCTACCATAAAAAAAAATTAGTAGACTATGCATATAATCCAAGCTTTACACCTAACTGACATTACTAAGTCAAAATGTTTGATAACCGAGACTGATAACACTGATCCACATGATTTTTGTCTCATTAGTACCAATAGATGTACTTAATGCGAGTTTTTTATTTGTGTTTTCAAATATGTATTTCTGAATTGTCCATCACCCACAGTTTTTTTTTTTATTTCATTTTCAATTACTGGATTTAATATTATCTTTCAATGTTTTTTTCAGTTGGGACCGGCCCTAGGGTGGTTTTTTGGGTTTTTTTCTCACCTGTAAGACAAATGTCAAGGAAGCTTAGGGCCCAACATCCCCAAAATCATCTGCCATCATCATCATCCTTGGTATTCCTATCATCCTAACATGCTGGGCTGATTATTTATCCGTTATTTTTGGAGACCATCAAGAGGGATGCTCCACAGGGAATATAACAGAAATTCCTAATTTCTGACTTTTCTGGTGATTCTGCCTGAATGTCGTATTGTTGTAGTTACGAATGTGAAAATATGTTGTTGTTTTCAAATGCTGGGCCTTGGCACCGAGCCATAGAAGTCGTTTCTTTTGCTCTCCAACTATTCTCTATGGTGGATCCCAACAGGTAATACTTCACAGGTTTGTAGGTGTTTCTTCATATCACTTCTTGGTCTTTATTGCTAGAGGAAATGTAATGAAAATTTTAATGATTTGTAATTATCAATGTCTGCTCTTCCTTGTAATACCTTGTCTGAGTATAATCAAGCGATATATTGAATTCAGGAGAAAAAATATATCGGAAATCCATCTTTTTCTTTCTGAGACAAAAAAAAAAGTTTATTTTTTTGTAGCTCAGTGGTAACCGGTTTACCTTGCCACAGTTGATATACTTGACAGGCGGATTCCCCTAAAAGAGAAATTTCACAAAAAGTTGACGTCCTCAAAGGAGCCAACAACTGTGGTTCATTAAGCCACTTGCTGCCAAACTGTTTTGTCCGGATTGTCACCCAGACAGGCTGTTGCAAGATATTGGTTTGGATCTGCCACCACAAGAAGTCCATGGGACTTCCCAGCATAGTACTGGCCATTTGAGTTCATGAGAGCGTCACCTGGCCTGTTGACTGTACGGCACTTTGCTACTCTCCTTCAGTGATTCTGTAACCTGTTCACATTCTCAATCTGAAACAACATTTTTTTTTTTAAGGTTATAAGATTGAGGTAAAAAGAATTTTTTCTTTTAAATGTCTATTATCATCTACTTTCACTCATTAAGTGAAAGCATAAACTACACTCTATTTTCCACATTATTTTTCTATTCTTTTCCTTCTTTGTTGTTAGATGAAAAATGAGCCAATTTCTATAGTTTGATTTAAGTGCAATAAAAGATCACAATTGCAGAAATTCATATAGCCGTGGACAAGGATGCCTCTAATCCCACTTTTATTTATCAATATGGGACATGCCTATGACACGTCAAAAAATTGTGAAATTGAACCCCAACATTTTTAAAAGTTAACCTTTTTTTTAACAGTAAACCTTATGAAGCCTTGAATATCGGAACCAAATTTTCCAGTCTCCGCTTGGTGTAATTAAAGAGTACTAAGCTGGTCATTTATCGATGTCTTTTAAATAGTCTTCTTTTATAAAATAAATTTCTTTCTCGAATATACCACTTGAACTTGAAAAGATAGTCACTTATTAGATGATTTTATTCTCTATCACTTGAAATAGTATGTTTAATATTTTGTTGTTATGTTATTCTGAAGGCGTAAACTGCAATTAATATGCATTGACCTTCCTCAACAAAAATTTTATAAAAACAAAATTGCCACATTTTACCTGAACCCCAGTTAATTTTTTGTAATGAGTATTAAAGTGGGATTTTTTGAAGCAACTACCAAATAATCATTTTCCTTAACTCTCCTAGGTATAGACTGCCCGCAATACCTTCGGGTGAGTGAAGGATCACCGCGCTCGTACAAACAATGACGAGCTACTTGGAATAGTCCTTTGCGCCTTACAAATATTTGTTTTTTATTATCAATCATTACATATTTTTTGTTATCATTATTACAATATTACATTATCATCATCATGTGGACTTACTCTGCACGCCTTCGATTATTCCGAGGTTCATTGGTTTCAAACTTGATAGGAATCAATGGAATTTTAAGGCGTAACAATTCTGAAGTAGCTTTCTTTCTCGCAGAAGGAAGGAAATCCTTGAGTCCCGTTGTCGTAAATGTTATGTTAACGTAGGCGAACCTCGGCCTTGAAATAAAATTGCTATATAATAAACATTAAATATACCAAACTTGATTGATATCTTCAGTAGGGGAGGCGGTTAATTGTGCTGATTTTGGCTAATGTATAGTTCAATTTAAATTACTAAGCACACCTATGAATTCAGCTGGTAGTCTTATTAAAATATTTTCTAGGGAGCAGTTTTTATGTGTTGTAATATTTTGTACTTGTAACCCTACCCAATGTTGATGTTGAATATTGTCAGTAACGTTAAGCTATCAATAATAATCTTCTACAATGTTCATAGCTGTTGTTTACACGTACTATTTAAAGGTATAAATACATTTTTTATTGGCTTGTATCCACTTACTGATCTTGCATCCCCCCCCTAACTCTGACATATGTAATATTGATATTAAAATGTAGATAATATTAGGCTTATTTATAAGCTAAATATTGTTATAAGTGTTTAAAATTAATGTCTAAACTTCCCATTATTTCCCTTTTATAACCAACATTATACCTCTACGATTATTCTCATTCTCCTTCATTCCAGAACAGTTTAAGAAATTGGTAAAATTATTTATTAACACATATATGTTTCATAACTATTGTATGCTAATATAAGGTAATTAAAATTATTTTAACTTCTACCTCACTTTTTAGATCTGCAACTTGTTATAAAAACATTTAAGATATTGTTTTACTTTGACTGTGAACATTAACATGACGGATGCCCGATGTACTCAATGTCATGCACTTGATAATTGTTGATGTAAAAAGCAGATGTTTAGGAAGACTTGCTGACTCTGCCATTAATTATCGTTGGTAGGAAGTGGTACGAGTATTAAAACACTCGGTTTTTAGTGAATGATATCTTATAACAATACTTTCGCTGAAGTTTTCAGGGTACAATACAGTACATCTGATAAAGTTTATTTTAAGACTGAAAATTAATTTATACCAGTTTTTCTTCAATAATGATGTAAGAGTTTTTCCCATTATATAATATTCTTTAAACTGTATGAAAAAAAACAATTTGTTTAAAAAAAAGGACAAAATTACGAGTATTGAGAATAAAGTTCTTAGGAACATTTTTATATCAAAAAGAGATGACATAAGGTGAATGGGAAAACTACATGATATTGAGCTAATTATATGTATAGGAAGCCAGATCTATAAGAACATTTAATTCTCGTATGGCTGCGATTGGCAGGAAATGTGGGCAAGTATAGGGGATGAAAGGATGCTTGGAAACTCACTGGTAGGAAAACCGGAGGGAAAACTCCCAAGTTGGGGAAAGAGTAAGAATGAGGTGGGGGAATAACTTATACATGATTTTGAGGAATATATTATACAGGGGTAATTGGAAAACGTTAATCTCGGATGGGATGTATGGAGAGCTTATGTCCGCGCTGCCATGAACCTACAGATTCCACAGGAGCCAGTGAGTGAGTTAGTTAGTTAAAATAATTTGTTTAATATTCTCACATAACATAATTACAGAGCTCTTTATTTCTCGCTTTCACAGTAATTTGATACATAAATGCTACTGCGTATATTACGCATACGCCACTTTTATAAATTTACGGTTACTGTTTTCCATACGAACTATATAATAATCTATTCGATTTAATGACAGTTGAAAAGTCACTGATGAAGCGTGGTCAGCTCCTTTCGAATTAACTACGCGCCCGACCCTTGGTCGTGAATTAATCAGCTGCGCTTGGATCCGCCAGCTTTTTACGAAAATAGAATAAAACCATTTATAATTGTCGACCATCGACCTTCCCAAAGGTAATTGGTGAAATTAAATCCTTATTACGTGAGTAGTATCCTGTATTTTTTTTTTCGTTTTCAATTTGGGTAGGTACTGCAGAAAACCCGCCATAAGATAGAAAACTGACACCGCAAATAAAATATCCCTATTATAAAATAACACGCTTAAACTACATGTATCACCATAATAAGTATGTTTCAAACAAATTTTTGCTGTTTACTGTTTTCGGAAATATTATTTATAAACTTTTTAAGATTATAATATTTAACGATAATTTTTAGTCGTCATAACTACGAACCTATAAATGATAAAATTAAATTTCGATATTACTACGTTTTAAAATGTATTCACTATATTTAGGGAAAAGTAAATTTAAAAAAATAAATTGCAAGATTTTTGGCTGTCCGATTTGATATAAAATTATCCCGTTTTCTTGGATGTATTGTAATGTTATTGTTTTTTTCTTTATACATTGGCCAATTATTATTTTATTGTAACGGACGGCCAACAAGCAACTACGGCTTACTGCCCGTGCGATTCCATATTTAATATATCTTACTTTTTGTCTAATAGAAGTCCTACTATAGCTAACTACTACTCAGTACTACTACTACTACGACTACTACTCACGTACTACTTTATCTTATTTTACTTCTATTAGCATGTGTTGGCTAAGAACAATTAGACCACATCGCATTGCTTTTTTGTTTATCTAGCCTAATTGTAATAATATTTTAAAAATTACCGCCCCCCATTTCAAACCCACATGTATATTTTCAAAATTACGAATTCACCTATCCACAGTCAAAACAAGCCTTAAATTTGTTACTGAAATATATATTCCTTGAAAAAAAGGGATACACAAATATTGGAAACGCACAAGGTGAAATTTCTCAGATATATAATGGGAGTAACCACGTATGGAATCGTGTAAGAATTATTTATCAGGCACAATTTAATGCAATATATGGTGCAGCAGGAAAAAAAAAAAAAAAGAATAACAACAAAATTTGCTACGCACGGTAAGAAGATTGACCAAGGACAGAACCCTTGTCAGGCCTTTAAAACACAAACCGAGGGTAAACGAGACATTGGACGACCACTGATGTGCAGACTCTCTGGTTGAAACAGAAACAGGCTAATAAAAAGCCTAAACCTTAACTGTCCATGATGATGATAGAATTGTAATACTTTTTAATTTTTTCTTGATTTTATTATTCGATGGTTGATAGGAAGAGAAGGCCTTATGTCATTAACTCTGCTACCTTAAATAAATAAATAAATTATTATTATTATTATTTTAGGTGTCTACTAAACAGGATCGGTAAAGATCTGTAAAAATATTTATAATATATTTTCAATGAGAACACCTCACGCTTCCATTCCTGGGAATGGGGTAAAAGACGCTGCAGTTGAAGTTTGCTGTTACAGTTTCCATACAACATGTGGTGAATTAAATGTCTAACTTGTATTAAACATAACCTATGTGTATCATAACCAGAAAAGTCATTGCCTACCCGGTGGCATTGTAATTCTCAATTGCAAAAACACATTAACCTTATACATAAATACTGCGTAACCATGGAAACTATCTCCATGCTTTTTAATCAAGTAGCTGTAGTAAGAGTTAGGAACAAATATTTTCAACAAATTGGATACCATCGTGAGCTGTCATTAAACATACTTTTATTACATTTTTACATAACAAAAATGAAATGTATTAATGTGAATGTTAGTTTAATATTTCCCATAGTTTTAGTTTGGCGGCTCCGTGGCGCAGCGTTAGACCCTCGGCTGTGGACTCGAGATCGAGTCTCGATCACTCCATGCGGGTTCCGTGGCGGACGAAAGGAGCCTTGGACATGTTTTTCTCCTTGCAACAGAATTTCATTCTAACCATTTTTCCATATGTGAAGTAGTGAATTATTTTCCTTGCCTCTGGTCTCGCGGATTCAATCCCGTCCGGGTCGGTTGATTTTTTGAATGGAAAATCCACGATGCACAGTCCTCCGGGGAGGAATTTTAAACCGTGGAGTCCCCATTCTGACCGCATTTCATCAGCCTCGTAAAAAGAATCTAGGGCCTGATAAGGAGGCCTCTAAGCTAATTTGTGCCCGACGCTCCTTCACCCTAATAATACATAGTCGTCCGATAGATGTCTCAATTATGGTGGTAGGTTGACTCGCAGTACCATTCATGACTATTTAAGAAAAATAAATTGGTTAACATTGTGCTGTTTCTCCAATGGCCCCAGGGCATTGGGTTAAATTGTACCCATTTCTTAGGTTGGGGCACGCAAGTCGGAGTTTGTTTTTACATACTCGATTATATGATGGGAGATAATGGATACGACGTGCCAAGAGAGTCTTTAATCCAAACCAACTCAATTCCAGACCATGGCAAACCACAGGAATAATTGACTTTAAAGAAAATTCGTATGATAGTCTGACCGGCAATGAAAACCCGGGATCTCATGAAGTGTGTAATCAGAAAACGCCCATGAGCTGGTCTAGATGTGACGGTGCGTCAGCGTGGTTGGCCAGTACAATGGAGTATGACGGGCCAGTACAAGATCTCTATTGACTGGGTCATTTCATTACGTTATGGCAACACTATTTTTAACCACGATCCTAGTGGTTGACCACCTGTAAATATGTTGATGCTCGGTATTTGTTTGTTCTCGAAATGCAATAGTGTTTGTCTGTTTCTCACATGTAGTAAGTTATACCGCCCAAAAGATGTTTCAGTAGAATTAGATTAGAAGGTAGAAATTGAAAGACTCGAACAAGAAACCCTTGGGACTATACTTATTCTTCCAAAGATCAAATACCGTTCATTTCCGATTTCAAGTAAGAGTTGATCAACAGAAATTCTACAACATCGGTTAGATGGAGGGATATTCAGAAATGGTGGCTGTAGGTGAATTGTCGTCTTCCAGGATTTGGCAACGTAATAGTCATTTGACAGGAAGACTATAAATGAAGTTCTGATCCTAAAGTAACCTAAAACACTAGTCTTTTATTTATGATATAAACCGTGTTGCCATTAAACCTATCGAATCCCCTGAAATTTTTAATTAAAAACTAGTAATTTTCTTATTAATTTAAAATAGCTGAACTATAAAAATAAAATTTTATAGGATTATAACAAATTTACAAATGGCCACTGCTTCTGAACGCAATATGTCACTATGCAGTAAACTGCAGTCCCTGCGCCAAACTGAACCATTTAAGTATCAGCCTTGGGTGCAGATTTACAAGGACGTTTGCAATGACTGAGGTAACCGGAAGGAAAATTTTTGTCATAAAAAAATCTCGGCCAGTATAGAACTGTTACCCACGCAACATCGTGAATGAGAATTTGGGCAGCGACTGGCAGTTGGGCAGTTTGTTTATTTTTAGTTTTGGTAGCATACCCATTAAGCCACGAAGACAACGTTCATACCAACAAGATTGTCTCATGGCTGCTTACGTATTCTCTTTAAGCCAACAATCTAATGTAATTCAAAAATTGTTTTCCTAAGCAACATATGAATTCTAATTAAATATCTGTTTATTTTCTACGTATTAATACAATATACCTTAAGCCTAAACATTATTATTTATAAATGGGGAGGGGACGAGTGTCAATAGTGACACTGTCGAATTTGAGCACAGCTTCAGACTCAAGATGCCCTGGGACCCGACATGCTGACCACATGTCACTCCTATACTGCTGATTGATCATTCCACCTATTTGATGGGGTAGAGCGTGTGGGCTAGTCCGGGATATCGACTTTAGTTTTTAGTTGTTAACAGGCGTAGAAAACGAATGTCAGTTCCGAAATCATATACAAAATATATTATTGTATTAGTCTCAGAGGCGCTTCTGTTGAGAAGCCGGGTATACACTTATGGATTTTAAGGACAAGTCCTCAAATCCACTTCAAAAATTTTCCAGAAAAGGAAACCAGTCTAGCACTCTAATACTGGCGTAAGACTGGTTGGAGCTACAGCCAACGAAAAAAGTATAAATCTATGGATTTAAGGGCAGTGCCTCGAATCCACTTAAACATTTTTTCCTGAAAAGGAAACCAGTCTACCAGTCTAATACTGGCCTAAGACTGGTTGGAGCCACAGTCGATGAAAATTGGTATAACAGTGTATAAAAATTGTACGTCATTTCAATAGCTAGTTCATTCGTAGAAAATATTTTAATATGAAATTCTAGGTTATGAATTTGAAGTGGTTTACCTATTCTATAAATATAATATTTAAACACAATACTAATAGATAATTAACTAATTATTTACTATATATTAGAATAATCCAACAAAAATTATTCTGTTTAAATACTAGCTGTCTTTCTAGCATCTACTGTCGAAAATTATAACAAAACTGACACCCGAACTACCCAGCTAATGCTGAGAAGCTAAGTATAAATTTATGGATTTAAGGAGCTCGCCTCAAATCCAATTCAAAAATTAATTGGGCAAAGAAACCAGTCTTGGACTGGTCGGTGCAAATCCCTATCCTAATTGACGAAAATTGGTATTATAGTGTATAAAAATTCTACGTCATTTCAATAGCTAGATATATTTCGCTGAAAATATTTTAATATGAAATTCTAGTTTTATGAAGTTTGAAGGGTGGTTTACCTATTCTATAAATATAAAGACATTTAAAATAATACTAATAGATATTAAACTAATTATTTACATATATTAGAATAATCCAACAAAAATTATTCTGTTTAAATACTAGCTGTCATTATCTAGCATCTAAGCTGTCGAAAATTATATACAAAACTGACAGTCCGAACTCCAGCTAATGCTGAGAAGCTAAGTATAAATTTATGGATTTAAGGAGCTCGCCTCAAATCCACTTCAAAAATTAATTGGGCAAAGAAACCAGTCTTGGACTGGTCGGTGCAAATCCCTATCCTAATTGACGAAAATTGGTATTATAGTGTATAAAAATTCTACGTCATTTCAATAGCTAGTATATTCGCTGAAAATATTTTAATATGAAATTCTAGGTTATGAATTTGAAGTGGTTTACCTATTCTATAAATATAAAGACATTTAAACATAATACTAATAGATAATTAACTAATTATTTACGATATATTAGAATAATCCAACAAAAATTATTCTGGACAAATTATATTTGAAAAGAAAAATATACGCCTAGACTGGGGTTTGAACCCAGGACCTTTGACTTTCTATGTCAATGCTCTTCCATCATGACATAGAAAGTCAAAGGTCCTGGGTTCAAACCCCAGTCTAGGCGTATATTTTTCTTTTCAAATATAATTTGTCCATCATTAAGGTGTTTAAAAACGAATAATATTAACATTGAAAAATTATTCTGTTTAAATACTAGCTGTCCTTGTACCATCTACTGTCGAAAATTATAACAAAACTGACAGCCGAACTCCAGCTAATGCTGAAAAGCTAAGTATAAATTTATGGATTTAAGGACCTGCCCTCAAATCCACTTCAAAAATTAATGGGGCAAAGAAACCAGTCTTCGACTGGTCGGTGCCAACCCTATCCCTACCGACGAAAATTGGTATTATAGTGTATAAAAATTCTACGTCATTTCAATAGCTAGTATATTCGCTGAAAATATTTTAATATGAAATTCTAGGTTATGAATTTGAAGTGGTTTACCTATTCTATAAATATAAAGACATTTAAACATAATACTAATAGATAATTAACTAATTATTTACGATATATTAGAATAATCCAACAAAAATTATTCTGGACAAATTATATTTGAAAAGAAAAATATACGCCTAGACTGGGGTTTGAACCCAGGACCTTTGACTTTCTATGTCAATGCTCTTCCATCATGACATAGAAAGTCAAAGGTCCTGGGTTCAAACCCCAGTCTAGGCGTATATTTTTCTTTTCAAATATAATTTGTCCATCATTAAGGTGTTTAAAAACGAATAATATGAACATTGAAAAATTATTCTGTTTAAATACTAGCTGTCCCTTGTACCATCTAACTAGTCGAAAATTATAACAAACTGACAAAGCCGAACCCACTAATCGAAAAGCTAAGTATAAATTTATGGATTTAAGACCTCCCATCAAATCCACTTCAAAAATTAATGGGCAAGAAACCAGTCTTCGACTGTCGGGCAACCCAATCCCTACCGACCGAAATTGGTATTATAGTGCATAAAAATTCATACGATCTTTCAATAGCTAGTATATTCGCTGAAAATCATTTTAATATGAATTCCAAGGTTATGAATTTAAGTGTGTTAACCTAGTCTATAAATATAAAAAATTAACATAATACTAATAGATAATTAAACTAATTATTTACGATAGGTAGAATAATCAAACAAAAATTATTCTGGACAATTATAACTTGAAAAGAAAAATATACGCCTAGACTGGGTTTGAACCCAGGACCTTTGACTTCTATGGCAAGGCTCCAGCCATCATACATAAAAGTCAAAGGTCTGGGTTCGAACCCAGTCTAGGCTATATTTTTCTTTTCAAATATAATGTGTCCATCATTAAGGTGTTTAAAACGAAAATTTAACAATGAAAAATTATTCTGTTAATACTAGCTGTCCTTGTACCAGCACTGTCGAAAATTATAACAAAACAGACACCGAACTCCAGCTAATGCTGAAAGCTAGTAAAATTTATGGTAAGACCAGCCCCCAAATCCACTTCAAAAATTAATGGGGCAAAGAAACCAGTCTTGGACTGGTCGGTGCCACCCTAGTCCCTACCGACGAAAATTGGTATTATAGTGTATAAAAATTCTACGTCATTTCAATAGCTAGTATATTCGCTGAAAATATTTTAATATGAAATTCTAGGTTATGAATTTGAAGTGGTTTACCTATTCTATAAATATAAAGACATTTAAACATAATACTAATAGATATAACTAATTCTTAGCGATATATTAGAATAATCCAACAAAAAGTATCTGTTTAAATACTAGCTGTCTTTCTAGCATCTGACTACTCGAAAATTATAACAAACTGACGCCGACTCCAGCTAATGCGGAAAACTAAGTATAAATTTATGGATTTAAGGAGCTCGCCTCAAAATCCACTTCAAAATTAATTGGCAAAGAAACCATCTTGACTGTCGGTGCAAATCCCTAGCCTAATTGACGAAAATTGGTATTATAGTGTAAAAAAATTCGACGTCATTTCAAGAGCTATATATGCGCTGAAAACTTTTAATATGAATTCGGTATGATTTGCAAGTGTTTACCTATCATAAATTAAAGACATTTAACATAATACTATGATAATTAAACTAATTATTTAGATATATTAGAATATCAACAAAAATATTCTGGACAAATTATATTTGAAAAGAAAAGATACGCTAGACTGGGGTTTGAACCCAGGACCTTTGACTTTCTATGTCAATGCTCTTCCATCATGACATAGAAAGTCAAAGGTCCTGGGTTCAAACCCCAGTCTAGGCGTTATTATTCTTTTCAAATATAATATGTCCTATTAGTGTTTAAAAACGAATAATATTAACATTGAAAATTATTCTTTAAAATACTACTGATCCTGTACCATCTACTGTCGAAAATTATAAAAAAACTGACAGCCGAACTCCAGCTAATGCTGAAAAGCTAAGTATAAATTTATGGATTTAGGAACTGCCCTCAAATCCACTTCAAAAATTACAATGGGGCAAAGAAACCAGTCTTCGACTGGTCCCGGTGCCAACCCCTATCCCTACCGACGAAAATTGGTATTTAGTGTATAAAAAAATCACGATCAATTTCAATAGCTAGTTATTCGCTGAAAATATTTTAATATGAAATTCTAGGTTATGAATTGTGAAGTGGTTACCTATTCTATAAATATAAAGACATTTAAAACATAATACTAATAGAAATTAACTAATTATTTACGATATATTAAGAATAATCCAACAAAAATTATTCGACAAATATATTTGAAAAGAAAATAACCCTAGACTGGGGTCTTGAACCCAGGACTCTTTGCTTCTATGTCATCTCTCCACCATCATGACATAGAAAGTCAAAGGTCCTGGGGTTCAAACCCCATCTAGGCGTATATTTTTCTTTCAAATATAATTTTGTCCATCATTAAGGTGTTTAAAAACGAATAATATTGACATTGAAAATTATTCTTTTAATACTAGCGTCCTTGTACCATCTACTGTCGAATGATAACACAACTGACACACCCCGAACTCCAGCTAAATGCTGAAAAGCTAAGTAGAATTTATGGATTTAAGGACCCTGCACACAAATCCACTTCAAAAATTAATGGGGCAAAGAACCAGTCTTCGACTGGCTACGGTGCAAACCTATCCCTAACCGACCGAAAACTTGGGTATTATAGTGTATAAAAATCTACTCCATTTCAATAGCTAGTATATTCGCTGAAATATTTAATATGAAATTCTAGGTATATGACATTTGAAGAGGTTTACCTATTCTATAACTAAAAAAGACACTAAAACATAATACTAATAGATATAATAACCAATTGATTTACGATATATTACAATAAATACAACAAAAAATTATTCGGGACAAATCTCTCTTCACATGACATAGACAAAGTCAAGAGGCACTGGGGGCGAACCCACAGTCTAGGCGTAAGATTGTTTCTTTCAAAATATAATTTGGTCCATCATTAAGGTGTTTAAAAACGAATAATATTAACATTGAAAATTAAAATTCTGTTTAAATAGACTAAGCTGTCCTTGTAACATCTACTGTCGAAAATTATAACAAAACTGACGCCAAAACATCCAGCTAATACTGAAAAGCTCGTATAAAATTTAAGGATCTAAGGACCACCCCTCAAATCCACTTCAAAAATTAAATGGGGCAAAGAACCAGTCTTGGACTGGTCAATGCCATCCCAAGATCCCACCGACGAAAAATTGGTATTTAAGTGTTATAAAAATTCTACGAAGTACATTCAATAGCTAGTAATATTCGCTGAAAAAAATATTCCAATATGAAAATTCTAGGTTAATGAATGTGAAAGTGGTTTACCGATTCTAATAAACATAAAGACATTACAAAAAAAACACTAATAGATAATAGATAATAATATTATTTACGATTATTAGATAATCCAACAAAAATTATTCTGTTTAAAACTAAGCCGTCCCATGTACCATCTACGGTCGAAAATTAATAAACAAAACTGACAGCGGAACTCCAGCGGAAATGAGCGTTTCAGTGACAATCTGTGGGTAGAATCTTCAGTAAGTACTTTTACCTCTTACTAATAAACCAAATATCACTTTTATAAAAAGATCTCACGCATCTCAATTAAAAATTATTATTAATAACACTGTATTAGTTGCAGATCGACAACAGAACAGATAGAAACTTTACATAATGATAATTGAGTTATGTATCTTCATACACTGATATAACAATAAAAAAATGACGACCTCTTCGGTCTGCTGATATAAATTCCGCCATATTCATCTGTTATTGAACGAACGTTTCTTTGATATTTTACACAACAACAAAACACTGAAATGAACGTTTTAATGGGGACACGAGACAAAATAATATTAATAATGACTCTGCTAGGAAAATTAAAGCATTATAAAAAGCATTTAAATTGCATTAATTCTCGAGGACAAATATTTAAAATGGATCATAGATTCACAAAAGAATAGCTAGATAATAGTTGCCATGAGGATAGATTTAACCTGAATGACCAGTTAAATATGAGATTTTAACAAAACTTTTCCTACTAACATTTATAATATACATACGATATATAAAAAAGTAATTACTTATAAATGTACTAGTATTGGGCAACAAAAACATTCGGTAGCTTCATTGATACCTGTGGTCAGAACTTCTGACTACAATTCGTTAAGGTCCCAGGTTCGATTCCCGATCAATCTAGGGGTAAACATCTTTCATCGTAAAGGGTTAATCTGGTTGTTGCCCTGATTTAAGGTTTATAGACTCGTCTCGTGTTTTTTTAATTATTATATGATATTCGTTTTTCATATCAATTAATAGGATTTAAATATGTTTGTATAATTTTATTTTTACAGTTTCGTTATTGCTGACATTTCCAACTATTTTGTACGTTCTCTAACGCTTACTTAAAACACTGCATATAAGGCATAAGTAATTGGGGGAAATGTAATTATAAAAATCCCTAAAATTGTCGAGGTCATTGGCTTTAGATGAGCAGCACAAATATCTGTGAAAATCTATCATATGATATATAATAAACTTATAACATAGCACTAACATAAAAAATTAACACTAAGATATAATCAAATGTTTCATAGCTCTCAGTTGCCCATCACCCGACGATCTACTTAGAAGAGAGGTATTTAAAAAAATTAATCCTCGTATTTGTTCCTATAAAAGTAAAAATTAACACATACTTGGTTTTTTTTTGTGTGCGTATGCGAGTCTTGAGCAGGTATCTGTGTCAAGATGAAACCTCATATGAGGGCAGTTGACTGGTATAAATAAATAAAACCGGCAACAAAATGAGCAAGGAGGCTTTCCTGTGAGACCACGCTTTTACTGTAAGTTAAATCTACTGTAACGTCAATGGACTTATGCAAACTTTTTACTTAAACAAAATCAGTTACAAAATAAAGCTGGGGGAACCGGAAGCATATTATAATACAATCCCACGTCATATTATTTAACCTGTACATCCCTCATAAAATCAATGTCACTTGTACGTGCTATAAGGTACCGTCACCAAAGCAACTGGCATGAACAATTTATTAAATATTTTTTGTCTTCTTCTTTCTTCTACTTCTTTCGTCATGGTTTAAGCTTTTGTACTAGCCTGTTCCGGGTCCAATTGGTGTTTTTTTATGTTTTCCATTTTCTGTTGGTCTTCCCAAGCTTCTCCATATTCCTCGGGTTGAATAGTTGGAATGCTGCGTCTCGTATTATATTCTCAGTCTTCCTTACTAAATGTTCATTTCCAAGTATCATTCTGTATTTCACTATTGTTGCGTTCAAATTCTTCCACATTTTAGTTGCTGTCTTATTTCTGTGTTGTTTTTTTTGTCTGTACTTTGATATCACTAATATTGATACCAGGAATTTCATCTCAGCTGATTGTATACTGGCAGATTGTTGTGTTGTCACCGGTCAATAGTTAAGTAATAATAGGAACTAGCCATGTCCTGTACAATTTTTGGCTTTAATTTTCAAAGTTATTTTTAGTATTACCTGTTATATAATTAATTTTTTTTTAGTTTGTTATTTATGTTTTCTATTTGTAATATAATTAATGAAATTCCATCGTAAATAATGAAATATGTAATATTTAGTTCGTTGCAATAGCTTAATATAATAATAGAATAACATAATAATAATGATAAATCATAATATAATAATAAGCTTAATAATAATAATAATAATAGCATATAATAATAATAACGATAACAGATGTCAATAATAATATGCTTGTGTATTGCGGAATTATTCAACAGTACCAATGGTTTTCCGCTACCCCTCAAGAAATTTGCCCTTCTCAATTTGAATCGGCCCGCAACATCCTCATCTGTAAGTCCCAGTTCACTCAAAAACCGTCCATCAACCTTCTGCAGGTTCTCCCTGTTTTGTTATCCCATCTCCAAGATCTCGTAGAGATTCTATCAGATGTCCGTACCATCTTAGTACGTCTTTTTCAATTGTCCTGTAAAACAAATTTCTTTTGAACTTTCATAATTTTAACCTATTTCAACATCTCTGTTGCTAATAACTTGTTCGCATGGGCACCTTTTACTGTCCACCGTCTCTGATCCATATGACATATAATAATCTCTACAATAAACTATAAATACATTTCTTTGTTCTATAAAGGAATGTCTTTTGCGATGTGACTAATTTTCGTATACTTACCAATATTGTTGTACCAGGAAGTAAGTCAACGTTCCCACACTACCCTGGTTGCTATGCAAACAAAAGAATCGATGCTGATATGGACTCAGAAAGCAAACGTTCAGTAAGTAACAATAAAAACATTTCTTGAATGTTTTGTACACTAACTCGTACTTCTTTAGACTTTTCCGTAATTATGCCAACATCCACTCTCCAGCTTCTTC
Source organism: Diploptera punctata (assembly GCA_030220185.1). Lineage (NCBI taxonomy): Eukaryota > Metazoa > Arthropoda > Insecta > Blattodea > Blaberidae > Diploptera > Diploptera punctata. Next base: position 19,514 of record JASPKZ010005929.1, read on the forward strand.
AAATTTCTCTATCACCTTCAATACTCCTTCCATAATAAAATTACAAACAGATTCTAATCACGTTCACCAACATATAAAATGTCTCCACAGCAACAATCCTTAAGTATAATAAACAATGAAAAGCTACATAACAACGATCCCAAAATGTTTTTTCCTCATAGAAGTCATTTACAACCAACCAATAGTTTATTTTCATATTAATTACTATATTTATAAAATTATCACATGACACAAAAAAAAACAATGCAAGAACACACAAAGGAAGCACGTAGCAGATCTCGAAATTGAAAAATCTCGGCGCAAAGCGCCTCGGAATTTTTTCCAATTTTTATTTTCTCGATCAGTAACAAGTGCTTACCCTCACTTGTATCGCAATAAGAGGCCTACTATTTTAGTTACATAATACTGAGTTCAACTGACTCTTCTTTTTGCATTCGGATTGTAAAAAACACTTTTTACTTACCTGACAATATGCTTATTTTAGCTGGCAGTTAAGGCCGTAGGTTTTTTCTTCTACTTAACCAGCTGCTAAACACTCGCGTACCTCAAAGTGTGTAATACAAAATATATATCCGGGTTACGCTTTCATGAGAACTTATTCCCCTGGCACCTCGCAAATGGGCAGCTGCCTTCTTACGTTCATCATCATAAACTCCCAGTATACAGTCCTAGTGGGAGGGCTTGCCTCTATCTCAACCGTTCAGGCTTTCTCCTTGTAACCAACCACCCCCCGGAGATGGGTCCTTATATTTCGCCATAGGAGAAGGTTGCCTCTTCCCCCAATTCAACATTTGAAAGCATGTTCCATCATACAAAATGAGAAATGGTGGTCGAAAAAAACCGAAATGATCTTGAACAGTTTTAAAAATTCTAGCTTTCATAAACCGACGACCAACAGCTAATCCCTGATAATGATGATGATGAGACTACACCAACAAACATACGCAGTATACAGCATATAGTTTGTTTCAGGTAAACCCCCACTTCTACGTCATTTTCGCTGATTTTTGATAACATCTACCTTTGTTTATTCTAATAGCATATATGAGTTTCTAATGAAACCTCGAAAGTGCGACCTCTAGATCGCCTTTTTTAAATTTTCATTTCAGGTGACTCCTACAACTATAATTTAGAAATAATAAATAACGCTAACACTCACCCGCACCGAAACCCGTGTATACAAATTTTCACGAAAACGGTTGAATAGTGGTTTGGAAGTCTACAAAGACACACACACAACACAGAGATATAGATATATAATAGATGAAATAACAATAAAATCAATCTCACATAAAAGGAAACGTTTTCAGCAGAAGTGCTCCATACAGCAAGGTAGTTCTAGAGATAAACCCCTATACTTTTCTTACTAGATGTCTCATAACCTTCATGGCATATATAGGGACATAAGTGTAACCTAATTAGATTAGTCTAGAACTCCTAATGGAGAGGCTGTGGCCTAGACTCGAGGGCATGACCCTAATAAATAGGGCTCAAAACGTTGAGGAAAAACAATTTTTCCATTTAATGTCTGAAGACGGAGGCCAACTTAATATATGTACATTTTGGGGACTTGTAGGCCAGAAAATGGGTTTTTTTGTGTCCTTTTTCGACTTTTTTGGCTTATTGTCCTCTTTTAAAGCCTTTTTTTAAGGTCTTAATGGAATTTTTGCAACTATTTTTGCGAATATATATTTAAACAAAATTTTTATACCTTTCTAGGTAATTCCCCGCGAACGTTCCTAGCCTAATAATGAATACAATTTAAAATGTTCGAATGTCCTTATGTTAGCCAAAAAGTATAAAATCCAGCAATCTACAGTTAAAAAAACCTCTCCCAAGAGATCGGTCACTACAATGTGGTGCTCACTTAAAACATCTACGACCTAACGGACTAAAGCTCTATCTGGAAAAGAGAGAAATGTTAGTAGTTTATATTTTTTAGAATTGTCTAGTGAGACAAGGAAAGTCAGTATGGGTCCGGTGCACATAGGGTGTAGCGGCTCCCAGGTTTGAGATAAACGGCAGGGGAACTGGAAATACACACCACAATGACATCTCTACAATGGCTGGACAATTGATCTGCTCACACATAGGATGTGAGGACAGCAGCCAGACATCTTTGCCCAAAGTCTCTAGGCCTGTCGCCACCGTGGATAGAGTGAGTAAGGATTTTTAGAATCACCATGCAGCACATTTTAGAATCAAGTGCAGGAATGCCAACAATTATTTATACGTGAAACAACAATAAAGAGTAAAAACAAATATGCCCGAACTTAAAGTGAGAAAAATTAAGTTACACACCAATGGATGCCTGGATAGTTCCATGATATAGTAACCAACGCATAAAGTTGGATATCCCCTGTTTCAAATCCCGATTCAGGCGTAATATGAATGTGAATGGCAACCCAAGTATATTATATTCAGTATGGTATTTTACTGTTTTCCTCAATATAAGTCAGATAGGCAATGATAGATACGAAGTAAAAACAGAAGCAACACCCAAACAATTATTATTTTACAATGCGTATATCTATCATAATATAAAATATATATATATAGTGGCAGGAACCTGATCTTAGCCGGAACCTTTATAACACGAACGAAAACATGAGAAACCAGAAAAAAAATCTCCAGAAACAGGTACGATTTTTTAAATGTAACTCCTCCCTGTATAATACCGGAAACAAACCTTCATACCAGCAGCATCGAACGGAATGGGTTTTAAGTACCAACAGTAATTTGACCAATCCGTAAGACGGAAAATTATTCTTAAGCCGTTCCTAATTCAGTATTATGACCACAACACGAGTAAATTCTGCATCCCTATGTCGCCTTCTTTTGCAATATACCGTTTTAACCTTCTTGTGTTGCCATTATATTGCTGGAATAACTACATGCTATATGTGTGACGCGGGGAATCCCTCGCTTTTCCTTGCCGCTTACAGTCTTGCCGACCTAAGTACAGACGTGGAACCAGCAGCATTGAAAAACAACACACACATTGACAGATGTTATCAATTTCGACATTGATTTGGCAACACCACACAAAATATACAGGAGCCGTCGATCTTCAAATGAAACGAGAGGGAGTCCTCGATGTGAAAAACTTCAAATTTCCGAAAAGAAAAAGAAGAGACAAGATGCCCCACGAATGAGCTGTAATATAATTCAGCTACAAAAAAACATTGTTGAAATGTGGAATCTTCTCCAAGAATTTTGGTGCTCGCGCGACGATCACCCACTTTGGCTGTACTCCTGCCCGTTGCTGTAACTACGCTGTGGGAGAGGAAGTAAATGAAACTAAAATGTGGAGTAATCAAAAAAAAAAAATCTTTTTTACTTTTTTTCACAGATACTGTGTCTCTAAATATTTGGGAACCCCTTAAAAGAAGGAAAACTGCCAAGACGAAAAAAATTAAGAACCTTATCTTCCTCATAGACAACTTTTACTGTGATATATAGATATATAAAATTTGCTTATATATATAATATAATATATTCTTACTTTTTTTTTTTCACGATAGTGGCGTTCTTTCCTACGGACCTTGGCGACCATAGTTTATTGCAAGTTTCAATTTCTTAAATTTCGGGGTTGCCACCCTATACATAACTAAATACAACTAATATTGTAATATTAAAAATTACCTACCTAGAGCGGGCCTTTATTATACTACGTACAATATATATAAAATATACCCCAAAGGTAGTGTTAATACCTTAACCATACCAATCATTGCTTAACTGAACAATATCATCATCATCATCATCATCTCACCACCAAACTTCAACGAGTAGGTTTTTTTGCCTGTTTCCGATTCACATCTGTTTATCCCCGCTTTCTTGGTCCTTCCTACTGATCTTCGTCCTCCGATTATACATCAGTGCCAATCTTTGGTACCCTATCTCTGTCATCTTTGCAGATGTTCTATCCATGTTCCCTGTGTTCTTCTAATTTCATAAGAAGTGGTTCTACTTTTTATCTAAATATTCTCATTTCTGATTATGCTCTCTCCTGTAACAACATTTCACAACGCCTCCTCGTTAGCCGAGGAAGATGCCAACCTATTAGAAAGAAGGGACCCACGAAAACTATCTTCATGTCCTCCCGGTTGGGGTTGTGCGTCGGGCTGGAAAACCCACTATGTAAAAAATCTTTCATCAAAATTCACAATCACAAAGATTACCCGGACTGGAATTATTACATATAAAACATAAATTACGTACTTGCGGCCATTTTACATGATGTCTGATTGGTGTTTATACCATTCTGTCAGTCCTCACTAAATTATTTTCGGGAGCATTTAGCGTATTACATTGGTACAGACTGCTTAATGTCATTTATATATATGAACGCAAATATTCCAATCAAATATAATTATTTTTTATTAATTCTATTATTTTGAAAATAATATCGTTAAAAATATGTAGCAAACCACACACGAGTTGAATTTTTTATAGAATCTCGGAAATTAATAGTTTCCTCCTTCCTTTCCTCCTCCTCGCTTCTGTCAAAACCACTTTCCACCCTTGCATTGTAATATACATATTATTATAGTGCACTCAAGTTCGTATTTATCTTAATGTCTTGGACTCAACTTATAATTTAATTTAAGAGTGACTCATCATCATCATCATCATCAAATCACTGGCTGTTCTGGTCTCGATCGTAGATTTTTTTTCATTCAAAAAGTTTGAATCTATCCTTTTTCGGTCGAAAACCGCATTCTGTCTCTTAGGTTTGTAATTAATATAATTTTTGGAATCCGATCACAACTTTCCATTTTTGAACAAGTCTTTCCAGAATTTTTTTCTAGATTCCTTTATTTTTCTAAAAGTTAAAAATAAATCTAGCTCCCTTCTAATATCTCAACTTCTATCTTTTATCTAAAAGTATGCAGCCGCCACACTTCTCAGAAATCTCTTTCAGCTGTTTCGATGATCTTCTCTTCTCCTTTTGTTAAAACCCAAAATAGTCACTACCTACAATAGTAAGAGGACCTTTTAACTGCTTTATAAAAATGTTAGTTTGTTTCCATTCTCGTATTTTTTACATATTATTTTAATTGTTCACATAATAATTAAATTTATCAAATTTTTTAAACAGAATCAACATTTTTAAAATAGAAGATTTCATAATACATTATGTAAGAAAATTTACGTTAATCACACAAAATGAGGGATTTTACGGAGAATATGACTAAGACTTCAAATACTAGGAACAATAATCTACTAGCGGAGCGGATGTTAATTACATACAAATATAATATTTTTTTGCCAATGCAGATGGTATATATTTTCAAACTGTTTGAGTGATGAAACACAGATGAAGACAGTCAAAAGTTCTTACTTCTCATTTTACTATTCAACTGTTTTGATCGTGTGAAACAGCCACAAAAAATGACCGTCACTAAAACTATATAAACCAAATTGTTTAATATCACTTAGTAAAACGTAAGTAACAAAGACTCTTAACTTCTCACTTCAGCATAAATTTGTGATACATAAACCTCTACTGCGGATGATTAAAATATTGCCACTTTTAAAATTACTGTACTTGTTCCATTAATGCAGACTATATTAAATCTAATTCGATTTAATGCCACAGTTGAAAGTCACTGATGACCGCGGGGTCAGCTCTTTTCAATTTAATTTGCGTGCGACCATTTGTTCCGTGAAATTAATACAAGCTGCGCGTGGATCCGCCAGTTTTTTTTTATAGAAAATAGAATAAAAACATTATAGTGGTCTTAACTATCTCTGCTCTCCAAATAAAGGGTAATAGGTGGAAATTGATCCTTATTACGTGAAGTAGTACATCCACTGTACTTTTTTCGTTTTTATTTTATGATATGTACTGCAAGTAAACTGCCATAAAATAGAAATTGACACCACAAATAAAATATCCTAATTATAAAAATAACACGCTTAAACTACATGATATCACCTACATAATAGGTTTTCAAAAACAATTTTTGCGGTTTAACTGTTTCAGAGAATATTAGTTAGACAACATTATTTTAGATTATCATATTTTACGAATAATTTTATTTAGATCATCATAACCCAAAACATAAAGACATCAAAATTAAATTCGATATTAATACGATTTATAATAAATGTTATCACTATATTTTAAGTGGGATAAGAAAATTTAAAAAAAACCTAAAATTGCAAGATTTTTTGCTCTCGCTTATTTGACATATGGATTATCCCATATATGAATCAGATAGGGATGAGAGAGAACAAACGTCATGGACATATCCAATTGATAGAAATATGAAATTAGATACAATGTTTAATAAATTTAAAATTTTGTTCGACAAAAACACCTCTATGAGGTACGAATGAAACAGACAAAATGTTTTTAATTACTAAACAAACCTCTTCCTACTTGTATTTTAAAATAAATTTGATACATTATTTTCGCAATTGATGTATCATTAGTTGGCCACCACCCAGAGGGATGAATTACAATATTCGTATCAATAATTTTTAACAAAACGCCATAATATAAACCCACAAAACAATAAAGAGAAAACAAACATAAATAGGCTTTTTCAAGGAAATAACCTGTACGTATCAAAAATTTGTAGTTGTTAAAAAAAAAAAAACAAAACTGGAAAGAGTCATTCATTTGACCTACCTTGGATATACCTTTGACATATTTTATATGAATTAATCTAGCAAATAAAATTAAATTATTTTAAATAAAACGTTGGGAATAATAAACCTTTAACTACAATGAAACACTTCCTAGTCCAGAGTGATACCAAATAAAAGTTATCAAAACCTTAGCAAGACCATGACATTTTGCTACGCAAGTGCGAGGCATGGACTTTGAGGAAAGGAGAAGAGAGCATCAGATAACTTCTACTGAAATGAGATTCACAGACATATACCGCAGATATATCAAATGGGATCACAAACGCAATAATATATCTTGACGGAACTACGTTTAAACTCAGTCATTGATACATACCATAGATATCAGACACAACTGGATGAATCATTTGCGACGAATGATGAGATAGGTTCCCAAGAGCCATGCTTCATTATTGTCCAACAGGGAATGAAATCTCATGGGTCCGTCCAAGAAACCTGAATACAAAATTCACACACAGTGAGAATCGTAACGGCCTATAGGCCTAGACTTGGTTGGATGAATGAAGAAGAAATTTTTACTTTAAATTTAAAAAATCACACAATTAAAATTTGAATACATAAATTGATTTTGACACCATTCATATACTAACTTCATAGCAGCTATATCAAATTTGTATGTCTTTATATTTTAAAAAATGAGAAATCATAATCAAGCTTCAAAAGACAATACCCAAGACAACCCTCAAATATATCAGCCAAAAGGAACCAAAAGAAAGGATAAGCTCAAAATTGGAAAATGAGATTGTCAATATTCCAAAGGATCAAGGATGTAGGGTCTGTTGAAAAATTCCACCTCTGAGCAGTCACGATGTCTAGAGAAATATTCATTAATTTGGGATAACGCAACCACAGCCTGAACGCTATGCAACAGACAGACAAATCGGTACAGTCCACGAGAACTGCGAGACCGGGAAGGAAGAACTAAATGATGAACCTCATGGGCCAATGAACATTGTTCATTAGAATAAATAAATATTTTAACAAAGTCTCACTGATATTTTTTTCATTATTCACTCCGGGCTAGCAAATTGCCGGTTCATCACAGTTGTTCTGCCCATCTGTCCATGCCTTCTACATCCAACCGCTTGGCTTTAGGGGAATGCTCTCTCGGAACTTGTTACATTATTCTTTCCACAATGTAACATTCTTCTATATATTTGATTTCTCATTCATGGATTATATATCTCACTGGACTTATATTTCATTCTTTATCCGATCCATCTTGTGCAGCCTTTTGTTCTTCTAAGGAAGTAATTCTGAGCATTGTATGCACTTTCTAATTTTTGGGCATTACCCAAGTTTGCTCCATAAGTAATGCAGAACTGACAAGTTTCAATAATTAATAAAAATAACTTATTTTATTCGATTTCACTTTATCAAGATTAATGCATGACAGCTGTTTCGGTACACTGGAACCTTCGCAGACATGTTAAAAATTATGTTTTATAAAACTTCAATCTAGATCTCTCTTGTTTATTCCCAATACGTTATGTACAGTTCCCATACCATTTCAAATTCGACAGTTTCATAATTAGGTCTCTATCAGTTTTTGTGTTATAGTAAAATTACAACCCAAAAATTAAACTGTTAACTTGTTCCAGAGGTTTGTTGTCATTACGATTTTTGATCGCATATTTCGTTTCCACAAAAAAGCCATAATTTTTGTTTTTCTTTTGATACTTTTAAAATATATTCTTGCATAACTGATTTAATTGAGTAAGAGAACTGCAAATTATTTTCATTTTCTTGAATATAAACACATCGTCAGCATACATTAAACTTAATAATTGAAAACGGTCCATTCTTAACCCCTACATTAACTTGTCCAATTTTGGATGTCATAATATAAATAAAAAAAGGGTCGGTGATAAAACTACACCCTGTCTTGCACCCCTATTTATAAAATAGCTCGGTCTTCATGTGCATATATTACATAATTGAGATTTTACATACAAACTTTTTATCACATAAAGTAATTTTGCAGGGTAACCATGTATTCCAACTGATATTTTTTATACAATAATATTACTCATTTAATCTAAGCTTAAGGCTAAATATTTTGAGGGAAACATATCCATCTGAACAAAAAACACAAAACAATGAACAAGTAAGATGTATTCAATATTTAGGAGCTTATCATCATATGAAAAAAGATAAAAGATCTAGATAATAAATTAATCAAAATTCCAACATATTTGTACGGCACAATTCAAGAACCTTGCTTCACCTAAAACCAGGAAATAAGACATTGATGATATTTTATACGCGGTGTTGGCACCTGCTAACTTGCTCCCCAGTTGAAAACTGGGCATTAATAAACTTTTAAAAAAACATCAGAATATAAGAAACGGCATAACTGCCATTCTATAAGACAGTAGGGCACACTTAAGAGATCATATCTGCAATACCCATATTAGAGACATTACACAAATAGATGAATTAACAAATCAAAATTGAGAGACAACAATTAAAATAAATGGTTTCAACATATCACAATAGATGGAGACATCTCAATATATCAAAACACGCCTTTACATATAATTCCGTTGAACACACACCTCCCCCATGACAAAATGGAGGGATTGCTTTGAGTGGGCACAGGCCTTACGCCTAACTGGAAGCATTTGAAGACCGATGATTTGAGTATTGCAGAAGAGAAACATGGACCTCACTCTAGACACAATCATATGTAGCCCATCTACACATGTGTTTAAATCACCAAACTAAACTGCATGCGTGTAAATCAACAACACTGCCAGTAACTTTAAACCACTGAGAAAATATAGTGCACCCCAGGAAATATTGGAATGGGACAAATTGACGAGATATAGTGGCAAGCAAGAACCAAATGATAACTGTTTTTGTACAAAATGTCCAGTGGATTGATTAAATAATAAAATAAACGTTATCCTACATCTCCATGTACATTGGAAGTTGCTAAAGCGTTTGTCTCGCACATGTGAAGATTTTCTTTGCATTAGTTAACATATAAACTTGATAAAGGTGTTGTGACATTCTCTCTGTTGTCCCTTGTTCTGAACGTTTCCACTTTGTCAGCAGGACTAACGCCATCAGGAGCCTTCTCCATTTTTGTGCCACCCTTCAGGTGGTTCCCTTGTACAAACAATACCACGATACTGTTTATAATGGTTTTCTTTACAAGTAAACTAAGAATTGGGAACTGGAAGTAACTATCAATAAAATGAAAATATAATGGTCACATGTAGAACAATAACATTATATAATGAAATGTAACAGCTAATGACAATGAGGGAAATTTATTCAGGACTGCCTGAATACAAATATTAAGGAACAATAATCCCAAGAGAAAAGAGGAATGAGATGCACAAAGTAAATTAAACCATAGCCTCAATTCTGGAATCCCGTGCTATTATGCTTACAGGACTCTTGTCATCCCAACTTCTTTTCAAAAACGTTAAGCTTGAAAATATATAAAACTATTACATTCTACAGTTATATTATGGGGATGCAGAAACATGGACTCTTACATTAAGGGTGAAATGAATTACGGGTAATTTGAGAATAAGTTTTTTAGGAATGTTTTGTGACCAAAGAAGATGAGCATATAGGTGAGAATGGAGAAGACTACTTAAGCATTGAACTACATGATCTTTTACAAACCAGATATAAAAGAACAGTAACTCTCGTAGTCTCAATTGGCCGAACATCGGCACGAATGGGGAATCAAAAGGCAAGAAAATCAGACAGGAACTGCCCAGTTTTGTAGATCAAGAATGATGTTGGAGAATAACTAATTACGATTTGAGGAGTTAAAATATAAATGGGCATAATTGGAAACATTAGCATCATGATTGGGAATGTATGGAGAGCGACATAACATACGGGTTCGATAGTGCCAGTGCCGTGAGTTATACTGAGTTTACAATACAGATTAGAATTTAAAGAATCTGAAACGAACAAAATAAACTACACAACAATGAACTACAATGGTCTTTATAGGAAGGCAGATAAACAATAATGAACAGTTAGTTCTCCGTAGACTGCGATGGGCAGGACATTTGACAGTGTGGGAATGAAAGAAACATGGCATGGGAAGCTTCTTGTAGGAAAAGTCCGAGGAAAAACGCCCAGTTGGTAGACCAGAATGAGGTGGATAATAACCCATTACTATGATTTGAGGGAAGTACCATTATACAGGGAATGATTGGCAAGCATTCAGCTCAGGATAGGGATGTATGGAGAGCTTATGTCTCCGCGACCATTACCTACGGGCTTCCGATAGTGCCAATGATCAGTCAGTAAGTAGTAACAAATACTGATTTTTTTTTCCTAGTCCATAAAAAGGCAAAATTCTTGGAATAATCTAAATATATAAAATGAATGTTTGTTGTTTTGTATCGTGACTTTATGCGCAGCATATACAAAACCGTTGATCTGATTGGTGATGGAGCTTTTGCTAAGGTTCAGGATATTCCCCGATGAACATAGGCATAAGAGAGTTGTGATACTCATAAACTCCAACACCCTTAAAAACCGCCCTTGTTTGGTAAAACAGTGAAAAAGTAACTGTTTGGGAAACGCTTAATGGCTTTCACTGCCTAAACATAAGAAATACACAAAATTAAGTACACAGAATTGACTATCTCAAAAGCCTACAAAAAAAAAAGTTCGCGACAGCATATGTTTATACTCTTACAGATAACTCACAACAACCATTTTTTGTCTTTCATCAATTGATTGCAAGAAGATCGAGACAATAGGTAGCTTCCTGTGCAAGCATAGCAGCACATGGGGGTATTCCTTTTGCGGGTAACTCACAATAAACGAATTTTTGTCTTTTAGCCCATTATGCTCAAGAATAATTACGACATATACATTTATAAATTATTTTTCATTTTTAACTTTTCAACTATCATAAGAAGTAACTTAAATTTTCATCTTTCGCTCTTTTACAATGCCAAAGTCGGGATGATTTTTCCCAAGGCAATGCCAGGATACCAGCAACTGGGTAATCTAAAATATTACGATCATATTTTTTTTTCCTTTCCACTATACCTAAACATAAAATCAATTAATTTACGTATTTTCAGCTCTTTGTGTAAAGAAGATCGGGACATAGTAGAATTCCCGGGCACGCGGGCCGGGTTAGGTCGGGTTATCAGGCCACGAGGGCATATAAAAATATACATTTATAATTTTTTTCCTTTTACTTATTCAATAACATAAAGCACATTAATCCCATTCCATTTTCGGCGTAGCACAGCTAGTACTAATATGATAGGTCTCCATATCTACACAATACTGTCATTTGCTAAATACACATAATTACAGATACATTACCAACTAACTGCATGGCACTATCCACCCCCATAGCCTGTTTCCTGGCCGCGCGAACATAAGCTCTCGCATATCATCCGTTCCTGAGACAAATATTTTCCAATAATATAACCCCGTATAATCTAGTTCCCACAAATCATGGTAATGTTTATATCTCACACATCTTCTTGGTCTACTACCACCTGGGCGTTTGCCCCCTGGTTTAACCTACTGGAACTTCCATGCACTCTTTCATTTCTGCTCATACGCTGTCTACGAGACTTAACTCTATATTATGTTACACCTGGTTTCCTACAAAGACCTTGTACACTCACTGTTATGTCATATATCTTCTCCATTCACCTGTCTGTTCATCTCTCTTTGGTCCAATTTTTTCTCAAGAACTTTATATCTCGATACTCGTAATTTTTTTCATTTTCATCCCTTAAAAGTAATAAGAATGGAGTACATCTATATATTTTATGAGGTTTTAAAAACGTAGAACTAAGGTTTTCGCTCGAGAGCATGGGATTGTATAAGAGAAGATAAAAAAATCACTTTAAATTGACTACCATAAGTACACAAAAACGTTAGGGTCGCTGGTACATAGACCCAAGACATTGGATTCAAATCCCAGTTTCAGGCATACAATATTCCCTTCAAGTGTTATATACGTTCAGAATTTTTGAATAACAACATATTATAATAAAAATGTTCGTTGTTCAAATCTTAAATTTCTGAAAGTTCTTCGCCGATTGGCTTTGAAATTTTTGACACAACAATGCATTACGAATACCATGCGCGTGTTTCACATACCATTATTTAACCCATACCAACTGTGTTTTTGTGCAGGCGGTAAAATATGTTAACTAACAAACTGTCTTCTCTTTCTCTTTTCTTCTCTTTCTCTTCCTTACGATGTTGTCCAACTCCTGTCCTTTGTATTTTATTTCGACTGGCAGGTAGAGAGTTTACAAATACTTATGTATTTTTAATGATCCGTCGTTCGGCGCGGTCATGCAGAATGACTACTGACACCCTGTTCTTTTTTTTGATACGTCTAGGAGTGAGCTGTCCCTTCCTTGCCCACTCTCATTAACAACGTTGCCACTATGTAACATTTATTGTAAGGCTGGTACAAGAGACGGACAAAACTGTGGTTTTAAATGATCGACCGCTTGAAGCGTTCAGGGCTTAAATGGACTAATTTGACAAACCATGTTAAGATCTTTCACAAGGGTTTAGAGATTCTCCCCCCAATCTGAAGTTGAAAAATGTCAATACGTGATGGATGCTACAGTTTCTTCCACATCCCTTCCACAGATTCAGTAATCGCGCGACACTAGCGCTAAAACGTTCCATTCCCCTCCGCCCGTGCAACAGTTACTTGGATGGTATAGCTTTATAGTGGTTATCATCTAGTGTATAGCCATGCAAGGGAATTTTTAACGGGAGCATAGATGCGAGTCTTGCACTAACCGATTATTAAATCATTAAAATATTACGCTTGTTTATAATATTCCGTGGACAAGGTACATTCACTATATATTTAAGGTAAATTGTATTTTTTATAAATGATGGCCGTCTGGTTAAGTTTTAAATAAGCACTAAACATTCCAACAATTTAGATATAAATTTTAAAACCAGACACTTTACGAAATTCTATATCTGACCTGGTGCAATCTCCATATTCCATTTTGGTAAATTTCATGACCAGTCTCCTTCGTCATTACTTTTATTCTTCTCATTATTCCTCCTGAGTCCATCTATTTTTACTTTCCCGGTACTACTAACACTTCGCGGTCTTGATATGAATACGTTTTACCCATTCATTTTACTAATATGTTCAAAGTTTAACCGCACAAAAAGCTTTTGCATATATAGAACCAATAAGCCACCAGGTTTTCTTATGACATTATCTGACATGGGTAATTATAAACCAACTATTCTTCATTTGGGGCGCTCTGGAAGAGGTGGGGTTTACTTTAGCCCTAAGATATGATAGGTGACGAATCAGAATGAAACGCACCAGAGAGTCTTATACATCACACTTAAACCTAAACCCAGACCACATGCGACCCTCATTGAATAAATTTCCTTTCCAAGAAAAACATCCCTCGTGGTGTCTGACTCGGGGACACAAACCCGGGACCCCCTGAACCGATAGATCAAAGCTCTGACCACAGCCAATAAGGCCCCTGGTCAAAGTTTAAATTTAAATGGCATATTCTTATCTGGCACTACCACTATGTTTATATCATCCCCAAAAATTTAAATGGAATTTCAATTGGATGGTAAAGTGGAAGTCACAATACTGCAATATGATTATATTTCGGCTAATATGTGATCAGTTATGTATGTTTGTGTGTTGGTTTACAATTGATGATAAGCATACATAAACGATGTAATTTTATAGTCTGATTTTTCTCGTGAGTAATTTAACCCCAGCTTGCATTATTTTTCAGGAATTTTGAATTTACGGAGTTTTATTTATTTGTATGAAACATTGTTTAACAACTAGACAAAAGTTTTATTTTTCTTCCTCTTTCACGTAATCCCTAAAAATATAAATATAATAATTTGGGAAATACAATAAAGATAAATGATTCTTTCTCTCCTTTATGAATTTTTCTTATATACACTTAGTGACGTGAGCAGTAAAAAATTATCTCCCACATTTACTGTGAACAGTTTCTCCTTTTAAAACTTCGAAACTTGTTGAGAGGACATTGAG
>JASPKZ010005930.1:0-104746 GCA_030220185.1 Diploptera punctata
ACTCCCTTTGAACTCTAATGATTGATTTAAACTCCGCATACCACAAAACAGCTTGCGCTTTCATCTGCGGAGTCGCCATTTTCACAAACAATTAAATCTAAGAACGAGAAACGTATCTTTGTGCCATCTACCGACAGGATTCGAAACTTGGTGAGTTTTTCTGTACTATGAACGTTGTTTTAAGTTTCTATCTTCAACCGTTTGCCAGTAACAAGCAATTGAAATTAGGTCCATTCGAGCGGTCCACCCTGTATATATATATATATATATATATATATATAGTGTTCTGCCCAAGAGCAGGTCTTTCACTGCAAATCAGCATTCTCCACTCTTTTCTTAAACCGGTAGACTCATCATGCCATGTATGCAGCTTTACTAGATCTTAAGGTCCCGGGGGCCCCAACTTGGAGATGAGAAGAGTGGATTTGGCTAAGTTAGACCCTCAGGACTTCACCGAAATTCACCGCGAAGGTTTTTGACCAGATTAAAGATCCAAAAGTCCCAATTAGCCTCTGCCCCGTGTGTATATATATATATATATATATATATATATATATATATATATATCCATCCATCCATGGTAATTCTGCCCGAAGGCAGGTCCTTCACTGCAATCATAGCATTTTCATGCTATGCTTGCAGCTTTACTAGGGAATTGTAGATGTGGTAGCTTCCCGTTGCCTTCCACACCGGTGAAGGATGATGATGATGGTGATAAAGATGAAATGGGGAATGGGAAGATATTAAATAATAATAGAAATATGAGGATCAGAATAAATGTTGGCCATATGATTTCGGGGACTATTTGGACCTCAAAGTTTTCCTGACATTTGTCTTACAGGTGAGGAAAAACCCCGAGTATAAAACCAGAACGAATTCCTCTATTTGTCTGAGCAGTAGGAATTACTGCCCTACTACTTCTTTATCAAAACCTCACCCAGAAAAACTGCCCCGACTGGGGATCGAACCCGGGCCCGCTGCATGGCAAGGCAGCACGCTACCTCGAGACCACAGCGGTGGAATATATATATATATATTTGGAATTGTTGTAAAGCGTTCTATAATATGTTTTACACTTGATTATATATTACGTATTTTGTTTGCCCATCCCTTGGCTGGACTAGCGTAGGTTTTAACGTTAAGTTGCTATTAATCATATTTTGATTCCCAGGAATGTGTCATTAACGGAATTAGAACGTGTAAATTTATATTTGTCCCACTGCTCATTTGTCAAGTCGTTATCTTAGTTTTTTACGTCATTCTAACTTTGTAATTTCCGTTTAATTTCACAAATGAATTAAGTTTTAATTTTACGGGAAAGCAACCTTTTTATTCATTACTTTATTATATCAGTGTTTTGTTTTCTCATTTAGCGAATCCGTATTGTTTTTAATTTTGTTTCACCATTACAGGGTGTCAATTAAATTACTGCATCAACTTTATGACATGCGTTATTTCTGTTTTCATTGACATTATGCAAAGTATCAAAGGTAATGGTTTTCTCTTAATGTTCTCATAATTATTCCTTTATATTTTGATATTTGCGTAGCATTTGTCAGCAGTAGCTTAATATGATTGGTCCAGACCTCCAGTAAATTAAAGTGAATTTTCACCGATTTCAATTATTCTAAGTAATGTCTCTTGGGTTTCAAATTGTCTCGAGGCACTAAAATGAACATTTATTTATAGTATTTGTAAAAATAAGTAACCCTCTGGCACTATCTAACCCGTAGATTCATGGCCGCGCGAACATAAACTCTCCTTTCATCCCTATCCTGAGGTAATGTTTTCCAATCATCCCTGTATAATATAATTCCCTCGAATTATGGTTAACGCTATTCTCCCACCTCTTTCTTGGCTTATCTGCTGGACACTTTCTCATTTTCCCTCAAGAAATGTTCATGCACGTATTTGAGTCCAAATTCGTGCCACATGTCCTGCCAGTCGGAGTAGACGAGATTTAACTGTTATTATGTCTGGTTTCCTATAAAGACTATGTAGTTCACTGTTATGTGATCTTCTCCATTGAACAGGTAGTCTATGTTAACTAACTAACGCACTGGCACTATCGAACCCATAGGTTCATGGCCGCGCGGACATAAGCTTTCCATAGATTCCTATTCTGAGCCAATGTTTTCCAATCATTCCCTTATAATCTACCTCCCTCAAATCATTGTTAATGTTATTATCCCACCTCATTTTGGTCTACCAACGGGTTGTTTTCCCTCTGGTTTTCCTGCAAGAAGCTTCCATACACGTCTTTCTTTCCCCATTCGTACCACATGTCCTTGCCCATCGCAGTCTACGAGACTTAACTGTTCTTATTAAATCTGGCTTCCTGTAAAGACCATATAGTTCACTGTCATGAAGTCTGTTCATCTCTCTTTGGTCCAAAATTTTTCCTAAGAACTTTATTCTCAAATATTCGTAATCTCCTTTCCTCCCTTAAAATAAGAGTTCGTGTTTCGTATCCATATAATATAACTGGTAGAATAACAGTTTTATATATTTTCAGTTTAACGTTTTTGAAAGAAGTTTGGATGGCAAGAGTCCCTGTAATGTGTAATATGCATTTAGAGAATTGAATCTATATTTAGTTTTTTTCTGCACCTCATTCCTGTTTATAATTGTTGTTCCTAGTTGTTTGAATTCAGTAACTTACACACATTATATTGGTTACATATTTTCAACAATGTCACCAGGTTGTCTTTTCGATATGTCTAGTATTTCTCGTGGGAATTGTAACCCACTTTTTAAGTTGGAGGGCCTTGAAGGCGGAGTTATGTTTCCCCATGATATGATGAGTGATAAATGATACATTTCTGAAATAAAACAAGTATTAGAAAATATGACAAACCGTAGGAACCAGCCCCTAATTATAACTTCATTTATTTGGAAGTAAGCTGAGAAATTTTAACTTACGTAAAAATACAAATATTGAAAACGCCTATCCCTTGTATATACATTATTAACATCTTTCATTCTTTGTGAAATTTAAAGTAACGTTAACTCAATAACTACCAGTTGTTTCTAGAGTTAACCATATCATCTCTGTTATGATGCTGTATGTATCACGTCAGAAGGTTAAACATTCAGAAAAAAATTGAATGGATCGTGATTGGTTAAAATACAGGCTGCTTCATAAGTCAATTAGCCATTGCACTAGGGTGGAAAAAATCAGATTGGATGAAACTGGGGTTTGAATACGGGACCTTCAGTATGTATAATATCAGACTACTTTAGTGTTTTGAATTTTTCCTTGCAATGATGTGCAGTGGTTAACTGACTTATGCCGCACAATGTATTTAAACGAATATACTTAGTAGGGTTTGAGGATTATATTCTGAAGTTCCCATATTCAAATCTCATTTTTGAACCAATCTGATTTTTTTCCTTGCAACCTTGTGCAGTGGATAACCGCAACCTGTATAATGTTGTTTGTTCGGTATCTACTGTTTGGTGTGTGTGTGTGTGTGTGAGTGAAATAATTCTGACAAAATTTTGATCAAAGTAACTTATTTTTACTCTGTACTGAATAATGATATTGAGCTACCATCATAAAAGTTTGTATCGAAGCAAACTTTGGCACAAAGTTCACAACAATCGAATGAATTTACTGACAATGTCTACTCGTAAATGAACTCTGGCTGTCTTAGCGGAGGTGGCGTAGGTAAATTCAAGGAAGTGGAATTGTTTGAATTTTTGAGTTGGATTGTGTCGCACAAAGAAAGCTTCATTAGCAGTTTAACACGGTGGAGTTGACAAGAATCGCAATCCTTTCTAATTGGTGAATCATTTACGCACATCAGGGTAATCGATAAGTTAGACTTTGTGCTTTTACTGCGATTAACTTAAAAACGAGTTATTCTGCATTTAAGTTGCATATTATTAACTTATTTTGATTATGTCTTCAATCTTGAGTTTGTTTCAATTACTGTTCACCTATTAATTGGGATCTTACGAAGAGATCTAGATTTTTACACGTCGCCATTGGTTTATACATCAACCGACTTCGAATCTGGCATTTCAAAATATTGCTGTATTATTTATTTATTTTATTCCCAGATTGTAATTTCGACATTTCTGGTGTTCTCTCCTGGCATTGGCGTGTGGTCTCTTTATGAGTTGAAGATTAACGCATTTTTTATATTGTTGTCAGGAAAAAATCGAATATAATTTTACGTTATCACAGTCCGTGTCGGGACTAGAACTCTCGACCTTCAGAGTTGTGGCGTGTTGCTTTAACCAACTATGCTACGACGTGCCCCTAAATTCCAAGGTAATATATTTTAATATAGGGGGCACGCCGTAGCGTAGTGGTTAAGGCACTGAGCTACAAGCCGGAGGGTCGAGGGTTCAAGTCCCGTTGGGGTCAGGATTTTTAAACTGACCCAAACCCTCTGGCGGCACTATGGCCCTGGGGTCGACTCAGCCTCTAACTGAAATGAGTACCAGACGCTTGTTCTGGGGGTAAAGGCGGCCGTCACGCAGGGCTGACAACCCGGCTGACATAAAGTGTCGATTGTCTAGAAAAAGTGGGAGCCTTAACCTCCTACTACCCCAAGGGTCTCCCGAGGCCTGTTGTGGGATCACTTTACTTTACTTTACTTTTATATTTTTAATATCAACATTATACTTATTAGTAGTGCCAGGAATTTTATATAATAAAAAATAAGATTTGAATGCAGATAGTAAGGCATAAACATAATGCAATTATTTGTGTTTGAAATCAAGATAAAAGACAACCAGAAGTCTAATTTCTCATAATATTGTGTATGAAAGCAAAACAAAAAATAGTCATATATCTAACTTCTCATTATACTATGTTGCAATCTTACCACTTAGACGGTACATAAAAATCATATAGCTGAAAAATTAATACATTTTTCTATTCTCTAGAATAAAAGCAAATATAGCCTATATTTTAGTTGTCGCTGATTGAAGAAGTAATGAACTGATAAAACACGGAATGGAAAATCCAATGAACTACCAACAGGAAATATCTTCTAAACATACGATAACGTCTGAAATTCCCAAACAAATTACATTCGTAATCACAACCGAGTATATTTATATCCTGCATAATTCGTGAAATGTCGGCCGCGGTGATCTAGTGTTTATATTCCTGGTTTGTAGTCCCTAGGGTCGCGGATTCATACCAGGTCGGTTTGGATGTATTTTTAGGATGTAAACAAATTCATGGAACAAGTCCTCTGGATGGGGGGGGGGACTTGAAGCCGTGGATCCCGAGTGTGAAGATTTGCAAGGTCATAAATGTACCTAGGTCTTAGAAAAAAATGCCACTGAGGCAAAATTTAACGGACTTTCCTCCATGTAAGTAATACCTTAGTGCCCTACTACTCCTTGTTCTGGATATCTATAGAGTGGAGATAAACAAATTGAAAACGTATTTACTGACTTCAAATAATAGTAACAATGTTATTAAAAATAATAATAAAAACCACTGAAACACTTTTTAAGTTAGATAATTTAATGTTGCATTTGTTTATCTCCACTTACTATTCAGGTTGTATATAGAGTGGAGATAAACAAGTGCAACAGTTACTTACTAACTTCTAATAATAAACAACTGAAATCAAATTTTTAATTAGAGCATCTACTGTTGCATTTGTTTATCACCACACATAGACATCCTCAATAGGGTGTATTTATCTCTTGAATCGACATTCTGACACTCGCACTTGTAGGGAAATAAACGCAACTAAAACATATTTGTGATGAACTCTAAAAGGAGAGACCTGAACCTAACTTGGGCTGTAGAAGCATGGGTAGAAGGAAGAATAATTTCTGAAATACAATATGCGTGTAATTATGCGTGTAAAATTGGGCTACCAAAAGGCAGATAATTTATAGAAACTGTATCCACATATTAATTGAATGAACAATGTTGCGATAGGCTCTTGGCCTACTATTCGGATCGCTCATATGCCCTTGAAACCTTTGATGAAAATGAAATCACTATAGCAAAAGCTAGCCTATTGTTAAGTGAATTGTAGTTCACTAACATATGTAGCCTATACGTAGATTTCAAATAGAGATAAATTTGTGTCTGCTCCTAGATTGTCTAGATTGGACAGTGATTAGTGCACTAGCGCGTGAAGCTGGGAGTCTTTGTTTCCAATCCCCTTTCAGGCATATATTTTTTTCCCTTTAGTTGTATTGTAAACCAAAGTGAGGACCAGAAATTCGCATCCAGATCTTCACAGCAGTAGTGGAACTTCCCCCGGCCGTATTATTTATGAACTGGATTTAAAGTTTTCCTGTAATTGATCATTTGAGTGGCTGCAGGGTTATTGCACAAGTTGTTAATATGATTTGTTTATTGTATTACAAGTTTGTAAAGTTTTAGGTGATTGATATGCAACCAGCTTCACTTGGACAGTTTTAATTCACACGTTTGTCGCTTTCTTTATCCGTTGAAGTTCACGTTTCAACTTACACAATCTGCTTCATGTTGTTACTGCCAGTTGTTCCCCTTTTTACGTCTATAAGATAGGGATGTGTATCTGTTTTTTATCTTCATTAATCTTCTGGGAGGAATTTTACTCTAGTGGAAGTCCTTTTCCCAAATGCAGTCCCCCGAATAAAAAACTCCTAAAGGACAAACCCTCAAAACAAATCGCCGAAAAAATGTAATTTTAATATGGGCCCTCAAAATGAGTTAGGTTAGTAGTGGAATGCAGGCTTTCACGGCTGGTAATCATGGTCTTAAAAGATTCCGGGCTATGTGATTCACAGTCGAGTCTACAACAAGGGAACACCACCTAGAAGTACTCGCCCTCCGCATTTGAGGGACAAACGTCTGGAAGAAACACAAGTAGCCTATTTGCTATGTTTAGACTGAGTTTTGTTAATTTAATGATGAATTAGATTAGATTAATGTTGGGTTTGATATATTTAGGTAGCGTTAGGTTTAGATGGGTTGTTGTTCGGTTTAAGCTAGTTTAGGTGAGGTTCAGGCTGGTTAGGTCAAGTTATCCTTTGCAAAAAAAGAAAAAAACATATTTTTTTCCCTAATGTGTTCAATTTTTTTTCGGTCATTTGTCGTTCGGCGGAAAGTATATTCCTGAGAGGAAATTCTAGGAAAATGGTTTCGGGTTTTTGCCCCACAATAGTAGTTACGATATTTGTGGCTGTTCGAGTCCCTATTAGGGAAGACATTTTCTTTTGGAATTTATAAACGTGGGTATTCTCCATTCATCTGTCTGTTAGTTTATGTTTAACCCAAAAAAAAAAATCCTAAGAACTCTATTCTGAAGAATTAGACTTTAAATTGTACTCGGATGTAAAAATTCCGTTTATGTTGAAAAATTTGATACGTATATAAAGTCTGTCATATAATTTTTTATTTGACCAAATGTTAGGACGGAAATTCACTCAGCCTCGAATTGGAAGCTAAGAAGTTATTTGTCAAGTTTCCTGCAGTGATAGCAGTCAGGTCAGTCGATTTTGGCTCTCCGGAACTGTCGTTTCATACATTTATGTGCATAACAAAGCTCGCCACGCCCTGTGCCAGTCACTGCACTGATATGACATGAAATACAAGCATTTATTCTGTTTATCCAAACTTGTAGCAAATGATGCGCTTGCTATCTTGAAGTAAACATTTACATGTGTGTATCCTTGGAAACAAGTGGCTGCAACATGCATCACATGATCTCTCTCACCGACCTACTTGCTCACATTTCCATCTGCTATAAAATCCCTTTAAACAAATAACATGCCATGTTATACTTTGCAGAAGAAAATGTAAGGAACCTATCCGACTTTGGTAGCATATTATTACAATTGGGATGTGGTTTTTACAGAACCAAGCGATAACGTGGTTTTAATATCCGAGATTCTGTAAAACACTTCACAAACGTTCGTTGTACATTATTTTTTGCACGATGTATTTTCAATTAACAGGTTAGAAGAAAGCCACCGCTAGGAATGTCTTATGCAGCATATTATGGCATGAGGGGTTGTACCATCCGAACCTTTCAGTCTCTCAACGAACGTATTAGTTCCAAGTCTGATGCATAAGTAATGGCATGAGTGATTTCCAAATCATCGATAAATTCATGAATCACCAAGTGACGGATTGAATTTATTTAGAGGATTTGGAAATCAAGAGTGGCATTTATTAGGACTATTTAACGAATAAAATTAAGCTGTTTACTCACAAATCATTTAAATATAGCTATTTTAAAATATGTATATATTTATTGTAAACGGCGCTGTTTGAAAACAAATCAGAAATGTGTGGTTATGTTTCATTTGTTTATTCACTGCAACTTGATCATATTATTTATTGCCAAATATGATCGCAATATTGTAAGAATGCACCCTAGTGGAGAAAAAATGAAACATCAAATTGTATATTATAACCAACATTATAATGTATGAATTTATTATTTATTAAACATATCAGTAAAATCATTATTTAAAAACACAATTATTGAATACACAATTATCAAATTTGTAGTGCGAAGGAATCTGTTCATTATTTGCTATATTCAACGTATTTGTTGGAGAGTCAGTCACTGCAAAATAATGCTCTGACCTGTTCTGAATATTAAAATGAGGCTTCCTTATCACAATAGCAGGAGCTGGTAAAGAGAATTGATAAAGAAACACGACTGTCATTGGTTTTAAAAACAAAATTCATTGAAACATGATTGGTCATTAACTACCAATTGGGGCATGAGTTAAATAGTCTGGGTTACGTCTATTTATAAACCACACTAATGTATGTCACGTGACGTCCCCATCTCTCTATCCGTGGTGGTTCCCACTCTTTGTCCATCTTGCGTTTTCCATCCTAAATGCATTACTGGGATAATGAAGGTCGGTAAATTCTTTATTCAGACTAAATGATTTTTTAAGAAATCTTCAGACTCGGGACCCACGGCTTGAAGCCCTCCCGGTAGACTTGCTTCATGGGTTTTTCCATTCTAAAAAAATCATGGCGACTCTCGGGGCCAGAGGTAAGGAACATAACCACTAGTCCATTGCTGCCATCTCCTTACACTGTAATTCTTGTGTACTTATACATCAACTTTATATTTTTTCTAAGCTTTTTTTTTCTCATAATGCAGAGTATAAGCATCTTTGTGTGTTTATAGGAGTAATTCAAACCGCTCTGAACAAGTGAAGTAGAAATTGCACTGTGAAATAAAAAAAAAAATAGAGAAGGCAACTGACAGGTTAACGGTTTCTGTTGGTCAAAGAGAAGAGAAAAGCATAAAAAGAGCGGAATCAGCTCTGTGAAGAACACGAGCGGACCAAATTCCTCGCGCAGGCAGAACCACAGATATTCAGGTCACTGAACTCCTGGATTCGCTCAACATTCATATTGTATCTTCATCGTTTCACCAGCACAATATTTATAATCACTCTAGGCCTATTAAATTAAATACATTATAATTTGCAAAAAAAGTAGTACCACAAGCATAGATATAGCCGCGCGGTCATAAGCTCTCCATACATCTTTATTCTGAGATAATGTTTTCAAGTCATATTCTTATGTAATGTATTTCCTTCAAATCATAGATAATGTTATTCTCCCACCTGATCTTGCCCTACCTACTGGGCACTTTCCCTCTGGTTTCCCTTCAAAAATTTCCATGTCCTCTTTTCATTCTCTATTCGTGCCACATGCCCTCCCCATCGCAATCTACGAAAGTTATTTTTTTATTACGTTTGAGTTGCCATAAAGATCGTGTAGCTCACTGTTATTAGTTTTCTCAATTTTGCCTGTCAGTTCCTCCCTTGAAGTTTTTTATGCCATCAGGTTGTCTTTTATGACAGTTTTTCGTTCTCTCCCCTGGCATTGGCGGAATTTTAATCAATTTGTTAGGCTAGGGCACCTGGAAGGCAGAGTTATGTTACCCTAATAATACGATGGGTGATTTGTGATAATGAAGTGCCAATAGAATCCATAACCCTAATTCCAGACCATGGGCAACGCAGAAATATTCCTCTTTAATAAGAAAAAGTCCCTAATATCTGGCCGGGAATCAAATACGGGTTGTCATGAACTGTAGTCAGAAACGCTGCCGGAGGTTGGTTTCATGAACCACTGATTCCCTTCTCAGCTGTCGAGGATGCATGCAGGAAACTGGATGTTTTCTATGACGAGCTAGGGGAGGCGATGTATGTTGGAGAAGAAATTCAACTTCCAACACATAATAAGTAAGTTTGCCTATTTAAGGGTTAACTATTTTTTCAATATGAAAGCGGTTAGGGCAAAATTGCCGCATGAGAGAGTTTTCCCACACTAAGAAATTGTGACACCATCGAGGATCGGACATTACTTCTTGTAGCGTTATTGCTTTTACCATCTAAGGATCTATAAGCTATGTCATATACCAGCCTAAGGAAGCTTGGTCACACAGTCGGCCACTGACATCAGCATCCGAACTTAAGAAGAATAGTAGACGAAACTGCTAGAATTTCGCTTCATCTTGAATAAAACCAGAACTGCCAACATTAGGAGCAGAAATAAAACAAAACAATGAACATTACCAACAAAAGAGTACTTGTACGCGACGCATGCGTATTGTTAGCCTGACACTTGTGGTTCAAGACAATGCCTTGTAATTTTCCTTCCACCAGACTCCAACCTTTCATTAAAGTTTCAAGCGAAAATCTCGACAATGCCCGCCACTTTACAATAGAGGAGAATAAAACCACAGTTTCTGTGGGAATAAATGAAATACCCACACATTTCTATAGTTTATTATAGAGAAACAGAAAAAAATGACGTCAACCAACGTAAAGATCCGTTCGCAATTAAAATTAGACTAAAAATAAGACCGTCACGCAGAAACTGCGTAAACAAGCAAATTTCTGAGCAAGTTTTATTTATGGTTTTATATTTTATTCACACATTACATCATTCGTTTGTCAATTAAATCGTGTATTTCCAGTCATGTAGATAACAAAACAAACATGGCGGCCGCTAGGGCGATTTTTTAACTGTGACTTCCAGCTGTACCACCAATTTTAATTCTTTCGATGACAAATGTCAAGTTTCGTTGAGAAAAAAACTAAAAAAAAATGTTTTTTTATTCAATGCCCCAGGTTGTCATTTCGACATTTCTGGTGTTCTCTCCTGGTATTGGCGTAATTGTAACCTACTTCTGAAGGCGGAGTTACGTTACCCCGATGTTATGATGGGTGATAAGTGGTATGCGCCAGGAGAGTTCTTAACCTAAATTCCAGATCATGGGCAACCACAAGAAGAATTCTCTTTTGGTAAAATACCTATCGTTTAACCGGGAATCGAATACGGAACCTCATGAACTGTAGTCATAAATGCTGACCACTAGTCCATGAGGCTGGTTAACAAATATAACGATAATAATAATTCTTAATCTGCCTCTGTGATTAACACATGTGGATTTGAGGCCAACAGCCGGCTGGTAGGCCAAGGGTCTTTTAGGCCTATCGTGCCATGGAGTTGTTTTATGCTGAAATGTTGTGATCTTAACAATAAGATCTTCCATATGGCGGGACATGTGGCACGAATAGGATTTGAAAGAGGGGCATGGAAGCATATTGTAGGAAACCAGAGGGAAAATGTCCGGTTGGTAGACCAAGAATGAGGTGGGAAATAACATTCACCTTGATTTGAAGGAAGTAAATTATAGAAAGGTTGGTTGGAAATGATTAGCTCAGGATAGGGAAGTGTGCAGAGCTTATGTCCGCGCGGCCATGAATCTGAGGATTCGATAGTGCCAGTGAGTTAGTCAGTGTGTATGCGTCAACACAGCAGCTATTTTTTAAACTAGATTTGGCATAGGCTATATAATCAATTTAAAAAATGTACGGTCGACTTTTGTTAATTAGAAAAATTTAATCTATACATGTGGAGTTATCTAGAAACAAGTTTTTTAATCGTCATAACGGCAAACATTTTAGATTTTTCGCAATGAGACTCCGCGTATATTATTAAAATAAGGTATTTTCTAAAAATCAGTGAAATCCGAAGCGAGGGTTCGTCTGAAATTTGAAAACTAACGGCCGCCATGTTTATTTTCTCGCAATCGAACTAGCTTGTAACATTTTATTAAGAAATGTAATATCGAGTTCGATAATCGGACCATTATGATTGGGGGTTCATCTGAAGTGAAAATTTAAAAAAATATATCGATCAGCGCCCTATTTCGATTTTTCGCAACGAAACTAGGTATATACCATATAAATGACAGGAATAACATATTATCAAGAAATTACTTAAATCCGATCATAACGTTTGGGAGGTTTATCTAAAAATCGCTCTAGCCGCCTTCGTGTCGCAACACGTAACTGTAAACATACGATTTAACAAAAGAGAGATGTATCCCGTAAACCAACAAAATCGAACCATGAATTCGACTTGCTGATGAATCCACTTTGTTTACGTAATTTCTGTGTGGCGGACTTTTGATGGTTTGGGAATCCATATTTTGTGAGGATAAGAAGTATCAAGAAATAAACCGTGTTGCTCCGTTGATGTTGCGCATTGGAGAGGTGTCAATTGTCAGC
Organism: Diploptera punctata; assembly: GCA_030220185.1. Classification (NCBI taxonomy): domain Eukaryota; kingdom Metazoa; phylum Arthropoda; class Insecta; order Blattodea; family Blaberidae; genus Diploptera; species Diploptera punctata. Next base: position 12,535 of record JASPKZ010005930.1, read on the forward strand.
GTGAAATTTAAGGGGAAAAAAAAGTAATCACAAATAACTTTGCCGCTTTTAAATTAAGCCGAAATGATCTAAAAATATAAATAAACTGTTAAGATTACAACCTGAACCCCTATCTGAATCCGCAGCCTCCTATCCACCTACCCATCCTACACTAACTGGCACTCAGGCCATATTAACGGCATCCTCAACCATATAAGCTCCTTGCCTGTGGGGAACCGGGAAATTTTATCCGTGGCCCAGCAGTGCCCGTCTGCTACTGTTTTCCACGAGCCTTTCACTAAGTTGGGCTGCGCTTTACGCGCTGAGATGACCACATGATCACCGATTGTGTCCTGGGGACTCACTGAACATGTGACACCTAACATTCGCTAATCGCCTAACCCCACGCCACGAACATAAAATAACTTCAGTGGCGAGTTTAACTCCTCTCTGTGGAAGAAAGTTTACTCCACTCCATAAAACGAGACTGCCACGGACAATTCCGCCTAACCGTCCCGCTCGCGTTCACCGGAAACTTAATGTTGCTATCTCAAGTAAAAAATTAGGTACGTTTTGTGCGTCCGTCTTCTTTAATCCTCTTGAAATAATTTGTCGTTTTAAACAAGCAGATTTATAATAAAACCGATTCTAGGTTTTGGCTTATTTATTAACTTTCTGTTGTTACGAAGAAATAATAATTTGCCTTAACAACTAGAATCCGATTGAGGGCAATTAAGTGCACATTTAACATATATTTGTTTCTATGTAACTACTGTTATTATTATTATTATTGTTATTATTATATTATTATTATTATTATTATTATTATTATTATTATTATTATTTATATGGAGTTGTGGCCTTCTCTTCCATTCACCAGAACATACATTAAATGACAGTAATATTAGATTTGGCCAAACTGCAAAATAAAAGTAAGATCTAATAACACAATAAAATGAATGATAATTAAACATAAAATAAAATGTGCACAAAATAAGGACAGCTCCTATCTACTCTAACTCCATGCTGATTACCTGACTTTGCCCGGAAATTTATTTAGCCCGATCTTGCCATCAGTGAGTTGAACGCCAAAAATGGTTATTGTGAGTTATCCGTAAAAGAGAGACATATGCTGCCGGGAACTTTTTTGTAGAATTTTTTGAGATATTTAATGTGTTCATTAATTTAGTGCTTATGTTATGGCTTCGGCAGCGCAAGCTATTTAAGCGTCCAGAACCGACTTTTAGTGCACTGAAGCACTTCTTTTTATATTTTTATAGATTCGACCCATAGTACCTAAGGTAATATGTTATATATGCTAATTGTTCCAGAAAAAAGTATCTAAATGATAATGAAACTCCCGTTCAAATCGGTCAAGTAGTTTTTGAGGCAATAAAAGACAGAAAGGCTCACACTCATTTTTATTTATAAATATTATTAATAAAACAACGTAAAAATGCGTGCATGCATCCATCCAATGGGTGGCTCAAATTCGAGCTTTGATCTCCCTTAATACTGCCCTCCAAATATTTCTATCTTGCGCAGCAAGCCTCCAGTTGCGATACTTAAGTAGGTTTGCAGCATCTTCCTTAATATCATCCTCCCATCTCGTCTATTCCCCATAAAACTTTCTGTAAGCACCTTTTTTTAGTGCTCGGTCTGTTGAGAGCCTTTGTACATGGGCAGCCCATTCCAATTCCTTTAATTTAATGAAAGTGACAATGTCAGGTTCATTGTATTTGTCGTACAATTATCTATTTATCGTATTTTCCACTGACCATTCATTTTTAATGTAAAAATCAATCAGAATTTATTTAAAATTGTGTCAAATTATGCAATATTGACTTGCTGAGAAATTCGCTTAGTTTACGCAATCCCTGCCCGACGTACTTTTTTAGATGTGATTTCTGGAACAACCTGTATGTTAGGATGATATTACAGTGTTTGTGGGATGAGTAGAAACTATTGCAATGTATGAGTCCCACACTACTGCAGTGAGCCTGGTTTAAACACATGGATGGAATGTTGCCAACTTACAAAAGTTACGCTAACCTAACTGCAATGCCATTACATTATGTTAAGTACGTATCTATGCGTGCAGATATCGAGAAACAAAAATCCAATAAGTCGAGGAAAAGATAGGGTCAATACCATCCATCACTCGCTGACCTCCCGAGGGTTGGATTTAGTTTATCCACTGTCCACCCTGACCTCTAACCTCCTTGAGGACATGTGCACAGAGTCTGTATTTCTCGCTACGGACATTTTTAAACTCCACTGACATCGCAACAGAAAGGTATTCTGATTTTAAAAAATGTGGTTTATATTACATATATGACCAATCTCAAAGTCTAGTGGGCAGAGATTCTGACCACAGTTCATGAGACTTCAGAATAGATTGCCGCCAATACCACAGGGATATTTCTTTGAATGAGTAAATTAATAAATGAGCCACTCTTTTTAGAAGAAGCGATTGCATTTAAATATTTAGGAACAATAATTACAAACAGTAATGAGATGCAGAAAGAAATTAAACTTAAGCTCAATTCTGGGAACGTATGTATGTAGGACTCTTGTCCCAATTTCTATCTCTTTAAGTTTGGTTGTTGGGTTCAGTGGCGACTGGTAGAACATAATGTGACCGAGTTTCTTTTAGGTTTGTTTACGCCTTGTTTTGTGGTCCATTGAGTAACATTAAGAAATTGGGGCTCGAAGTAGACATGAGTAAATCTATATATACGAACTATCTTCCTATCTTCGCCTGTCTAATATAGTCCCCTCAAATTATTTTTAATCTTATTTTTCCACGTTAATCTTGGTTTATCTATTGGGCCTTTTCCCTCTGTTTTCCTAGAACGACTTTCCATTTTCTTCTTCTTCCCCATTCATATTACACGTAATCCGTGTTTTTTCTTCTCCCTACATTTGTGTAACAACCCAATGTTGGGCCGTAGCCTTTCCTTTGTTAACAGTTACTGGACCACGTTAGATTTCATTATGCTTATATCTTTATAGATGTCATGAATGGTATGCGACATAATGAGAAAATATTGAGACTCGGGACTTACGGTTTAGTGTCCCTCTAGGAAATCTTGCGCATTGGATTTTTTTTTTCATTTTAAAAATCCATCGACCCCGACCAGATTTGAACCCGTGATCTTGAGGACAAGAGTCAAGGGACATAAACACTAGTGCACCACAACCGACTTTTTTTTCTCTCTAGTTGTGTTTTTCATTTATTGCAGACGGTTTTTAAAAAATATATTAATTTCCTTAAAATTGTATTCTTTGTATGGACAGTTTATTGTTTTTACAGTACCTATTCCAGGTGTGGTTGGTTGATTTTTATTATTTTTTTGTAATCAGCACAATATATATTATTCTGTAACTACTGATTGATTTCTTATATAAAACACTTATGAAAATATCAACTAATATACGTGAACGCGTGGGATTTTTTTTGTTAGAGTTGTATATTTTAGGCTATAGTTACTAGTTTGATGGGGTTTTTATGTTTGGTTGTTTTATTTCGTAAAGAGTCGTGGTTATATTAAACAGTTTACCGCCCCGAGGCACGGACGTGATTATCTTTAAATCCACGTTTCCGATTTGCTTGAATCCAGGTCAACTAATTGCACAAAACTACTGACCCAGGCTGTTGTGTTTCTCACAGCTACTTGCTTCAGGACGTCCCGTCTCTTTCATTTTACAATTGTTAATAACTGCGCCAAAAATATGCCGGTTAGCAGGTATTGCAATTATTATTAAATGCGCCAAAAATATAGCGGTTAGCAGATTTTATTTATATACACATTTTTAATGTTTACACATCTTTCTTTACCTAAAGTTTTATTTTATTTCTCTACTCGTCTCTGTCCTTGCCCTCCAGTCCTCTTGTTCTCATTCCAGTTCTTATTTCTTGCATCCACGAGTTTCGAGGGCTTCCTTTCCAGGTGGACACCATTCCAATGTTTTTCTGGGTAATCTTTCTTCTTGCTTTCGTCGTACATGCCCATGCCAATTTAATTTCCTATATTTTATATGTCCATCGCTGTGGTCTCGAGGTAGCGTGCTGCCTTGTCACGTAGCTGGCCCGGGTTCGATCCCCGCTTGGGACAGTTTTTCGGGGTGAGGTTTTTATCGGGCTTTTCCTCACCTGTAAGACATATATGTCAGGAAAACTTTAAGGCGCAAACGGTCCCCGAAATCATACGGCCATCGCAATCATCATCATTCATATTCATCTTATCATCCTTCATCGGTGCGGAAAGCAACGGGAAGCTACCATACCTATAATTCCCTAGTAAAGCTGCAAAGCATAGCATGGAAATGCTTTGATTGTAGTGAAAGACCTGCCTTCGGGCAGAATTACTATGGATGGATGGATGGGTATCTTATATAATCTACTATTGGATATCTAATATTCATTTTTTCTCGTATGACAGCATTTTTTTTCTAATTTTGAACATCTTGCAGCTCTCCTCATGACATCCATTTCCATCGACAAAGTTTTTTTTCTCTAAGTTTTTGTTGAAATTCCAATTTTCAGCTCCTCTCACTATTGAATTATATGCGTGTAATATTTTTTCTCTGGTTATGTCTATTCCGTAAGACCCATTCATCTTTGCTGTTGCTTTATCTTTATTTAACATCTTCGTTTATTTCCGTCCGGCTTTAAATCTTTAGGCTTTTTAGCATTGTTATGTTTTTTTTTGACAAAAAAGGAAGCTGGCCTGATGCATCAACCCCCAACCTGGAGGACCAGGTGATTTTTGGTCAAGTTTTTCTTCCTCTAGCCTTTATCAAATCAATGACGAACTGCAAGGCAGCGATATCTGTACTCGGGGGGCCCTCAAAGGGTAGTATCAACCGGGCGTACTGAACCCTGGTTTTTTAACGAGGTTGTTACTCCTCCCCCTCCCTTTTCTAACCTGGCTTGGAACAGGCTTTGGCGGGTTTAGCAGTTAGCAGATATTTTTTGGCGCAATTCACAATCATAATTGTAATAGCGATTAGCAGGTATTACAACCATCTCTGTAAGTCCATGTTCTATTTCAGGCACTATGCTTACCAATAGTGAATGTTGTTTCTGTATAGCTTCTGAAATCGGAACAACCTGCCTATTTTTTTTATTGTGAGGCGGACGCATTGAAACGTCCTTACTAACATATAGACTACAGATCTAACAACTTATTTTGAAATGAGGCCCTAAGGAACCAGTGGGTACAACTGATAAATTGCTAATTTTGGAGTTATGTGTAGATTAGTAGTTAAAGCAAATAATAATAATAATAATAATAATAATAATAATAATAATAATAATAATAAGAGTGGTAAATAAGTAAAAAGTGTGTCTTGTGCTGAAATCTAGTGACTGAAATCACAATCACGTCTCAACTTTGAAAATCATTTACTAAAAAATACTGACCTTATGTTACTTATACTACTTGTCTTCTAAATGTGTGAAATATGTTCCGCTATAGTCCAGTGTTGTCGTGGGTTGCATCGCTACCTTTTATGCAGCGGACCCGATTTCGAACCACTTCTGGGGTTTTTCCCTCACCTGTAAGACGAAGTGCCAGGAAAAGCCCAAACGTTCCCCGAACATCATCCGACCATCATGATCATTAAATTCGCCATATTTATTATGAATGTGTGTGTGTGAATTGTGTATTTCGTCTTAATTCTGTGTTGTCTCAGAGGAGACACTGCCATTGAGTTGATCCATCTTTCGGTTTGACCCCTACCCCGTGTGATTTTTTAATTTTTTTTAATACCGGCTTTCCACTTTACAGCAGTTTGCCCTTGACTCCTGCTTTCCAGAGACTCCTATCTTCCCATTGACCATCTTCCATACCCCTCTTCATCATGGCATCATATATTCCCTCATACCATGCTCTTCTACTTCTCCCCCTCTTCCTTCTGCCTGGTACCATCCAATCCAACACCTGTTTAGGCCACTGGTCTTCCGACATCCGTTGTACATGTCCATACCACTGTAGAACTCTCTTTGTTAACCTATCGATAACAGTTCTTGTGCATCCATTTCCTGTCTGATATATGTATTTCGAATATGTTGTAGCCTGGATATTCTCATACTTCTCCGTAATCCATCCATTTCTGTCGCCAAGATTCTTTTCTGCATCCTTTCATTTATTGTCCAGCTTTCTGATCCATATGTAAGTATACTTTCTATTATTGTCTGTATAATCTCTTTTTTTGTTTTTTCTGGTCAAATTTCTATTCCATAAAAGACCATTCAGGGATCTAATCGCCTTCCTTGCACAATTTACTCTGTTAATGACTTTTTCACAAGTACCAGATTTATTTATTATAGATCCAAAATATTTAAATTCTTCAACACATTTAATTTTCATATTATTTATTTGTAGGTTTTCTGAATTTCCTCCGATTACCATATATTCTGTTTTAATATAATTTATCTTCAGTCCACCTACCTCGAATGCATCGACCAACTTTCTCATCATGTATTCTATATCTTCTTTATCTTGGTCCTATTATAATCTGGTCATCAGCGAATAATAAATTGTGCAGTAAATGACCATTAATGTTGATTCCCATTCCCCTACATAACTTATTCCATTTAATTAATACATCTTCTAAATATATCTTGAACAATGTTGGTAACATCTCGCATCCTTGTCTTAATCCTTTTGTTATATCAAATTCTGAGGATACTCTATTTCCAACCTTAATACTTTCTTTACAATCATACATTCTTTTTATAAAATGTACAAGATATTTAGGTATTCCAAAGTTCTCCATTGTCACCCAGAGCTTGTTGATGGGTACAGAGTCATATGATAATGTAGTTAAAAATGTACGTATGTGATCGATAGTTTCCCTCTCCCGACAGGTCGTGTCACTGTAAAACCCGGGTGGCGTGTGGCACTACAAGGTGAGAGGTTAAACTTCGTTAGTATGATGGAATAAAATGTTTCACTATTGTGGAAGGTGTTTAAATAAATTAGAAGGTACAGGAAATCACGACTTATCTCGTATAATTGTAGAAAGTTGAGAAAATACGTTAATAAATGAAAAACGTGATTTCTATCGATTTCCTAACAAAAACTTATGGATCGATGAATCATTTTCACTTTCAACTCTCCCCTTAAATTAAACAATCAATCAGGAGTAGAGATCATAAATTAAATTTAACGAGAGAGTTGAATATATAACAGTGAGCTTACATGACCTTTACGGCAAAACAGATATAATAAGAACACATAAGTTTCATAGACTGCGTTGGTTAGGACATGCAATTTTTGGACAATCTACCATGTTTTATTATAATAGCATATACTGGGTTTCGTTGTGAAACATCAAAAATTGCTACCGCTAGAGGAATTTTTAAATTTTTGTTTCAGGTGAACTTCTCCCAATTGTGTCAGAGAATAACATATAGCGACTATATACTCTATCTGAAAACCTGTATATACAAATTATACGCTATACGCCGGAAGGTGGGGGTTTGAGTTCCTATGGGTCAGAATTTTTAAACTGTCCCAAATATTCTGACGGTACAATGGCACTGGGGTCGACTCAACCTCTGTCGGAAATTACTATCATGTTCTTGTTGTGGAGTAAAGGCGATCGTCACGCAGGACTGAAAACCTGAATGACATCTCTAAAATCGTGCGAGCCTTAACCTCCTACTACCCACTAAAGCGTCTTGAGGCGTGTAGTGGAATCACTTTACCTTTTTACAAATTTTCATAAGTAATGCCACGAGTGAATTTATCTAGAGGATTTGGAAATCAAGAGTGACATTTGTTAGGACTATTTAACGAATAAAATTAAGCTGTTTGCTCACAAACCATTATTTATAGTTATTTTCAAATATTTATACATTTAATGTAAACGGCGATGTTTGAAAATAAATCAGAAATGTTTGGATATGTTTTAATTTGTTCATCGCTGCAACTTAATCATATTATTTATTATGAAATAGGATTGCAATATTGTAAGATTGTACCCTAGTGGAGTTAAATTGAAACACATCAAACTGTATATTATAACCAACGTTATATGTTATTAATTCATTTTTTAGGAAACAACTCAGTAAAATCAGTATTTAAAAACACAAGTAGTGAACATACAATTATCAAATGTATAGTCGAAGGAATCTGTTCATTATTTGCTATAGAGCGATTCCATGAAAATGTCATACCGAAGTAAAAATTTTGAAATTGGCTCAGGAATAATTTTGATGGCGTAATACATATATATATATATATATATATGTAATGATCAAACTTTCTGATTCTACAAGACCATGTTTCAAATGTGTATTATTTTAACCTAATATTGGTGATAGAACTTGTCCTATTACAAACCTGTAAAACCGCAATATTTTACATATTTATTTAAGTTTTTGGTCTTATTAATTCGTTTTGTTTCACAAACTCTTTTGTTTAACCATACTTCGATCCTTCTTAGTCGTGAATGCAATAATATTAATTGCATTCTAATGTTCTAGATACCTTAAACGTGCCCTATAATTGTTAACTGTAAGCTATGATCAGTCTGTCACAGAAACCGTTTAAAAATTACTGTAGACAATATAATAATTTATGGATTTAATTTCTTCTTGGATTCTACGTTATCGGTGCACAACTACAAAAAGGTATTGATGATATATTCATGTAAAGTCATTGTTTTTTCCGCTAGATTCCCGTGACTGACTGACTCTTTGTCCTCTCATTTATTTATAATGCTAATACGCATGCCGCGGTCATTTTCTTTGCTGCTCTCCGCTGAGGATTAGCATAAGCATGTTATAGGAAATCTGGTAGACTATTCAGCTCAGCTGTTTCATAAAATTAATTGCAGGTCCTTCTTCTGTGCTTCTGTGTCTTTGAGCTGAAAGGCTGTCAGCGGAAGCATTTAAATATGTTTGGGAAAAGGTTGCTGTAAATCTAGCAGCCATACTGTTGTTGATTTCTCAGAAATTATGCCTACTAAGAACAGAATGCGTTGCAGCAGTTTATTGGAATAATAAACATATCTCAATATTAACTGATTTTGCCTGGTTTAGATGGAAGGTGACACAGAAGTTCAGAATAAATATTATGTTCTAGTGTCAGGTTATGTGACACACGACAAATGTGCTGAAGAAAAGTGTTTTCCGAACTATAGGGACTTCTTCCAGGACTTGCGGTGTTAAAATATTTTCAGTTGGTGTAGCAGATACTTAATAAAAAAATATGTCTATACATTTAGCAATGTAACACTGTTTATACATATATATTTGGATTTAACATAAAATAAAATAAAAAGTGGTGCAGAATTCTCTAATATTGTGTGCTGTAAAACCAACCAAATAACTGTTCAGGAGTCACAAAATAATGTAGAAAATGGAAAGAAAATTAAAAAAAAAACAATTTGAACATGTTGCAGCTGTCACGATATCTCATTGCATTCACATTGTGGAAGTGTTGGACCCGTATGTTATGGAGTATGCACAACTATCAAACAAACAATTAGCGCAACAAATTCGTAAGTTCTTGTGTAAAAAAGGACTAGAAAAACCCATTGCCTACCAGCCGGCTACTGATTTCATATCCACCAAATATATCAATTACGGAGGTGGACATCCATCTAGCAATATAGGGGTGACATGTGTGGTCAGCCGTGTTATTTGGTTTTCTGGACTGTAGCTGCCCAAATTATTCACGATTCAGGGCGGATACCAGTCCAATTGTGGCCGCAATTCTATGAGAATTAATTTTTTTCTCATGGGGACTCGAGCCAGTGCTCTCTATTAAGGCAACTTGCCTTAAACTGTTCAGCTGCAGCGTGGGACTTCCTGTGTGACAGGAAATATTTTTATTAATGGGAGTGTAATAACTGCGTAAGCGAATCTGATACATCGATGTTATGAAATGAGTCACCAGGCTAATAACAATAAGAGTTTTGTTTTTATAGCTCGGTTTATAAACAGAATTCACTATGTCAGCTATTGGACAGCTTACTCATGTGAATAATATATTTTGAAAGTACATGCACACTGGTAAACAACTAACTTATTAAGAATGTGCATACGGTATGGAAGGCACATTGTTAATTTCATGTTAGTATTTTTATTTCATTGATTCAATCTAGAAATAAAAAAAAATATTAAGTCTTGCATCAGGTAAATTGTAATCAGTTACTGTGTGTGTGTGTGTGTGTATATATATATAATATATATATATATGACATGATAAAAATTAATGCCCGGATGGGATTTGAACTCTGACCTCTCGATTGGTACTCGAGGGTGCTATCCATTACAACACCAGGCAAATCCAATACAAACACTTATTTTTATTATATATATATATATATATATATATATATATATATATATACATACACACACACACACACACACACTCCATTGTTACAAGATGTAGCGAGAAAAAATATTCTCTTTAATTTGCTTACTGTTATAGTGGCTACTAGGTGGGAGTGAAGACAGAGTTCTCGCTACATCTTGTAATAATGGAGAATATATATATATATATAAGAAAAATAATTGTTTTGTATTGCATGTGGCTGGTGGTGTTATGGATAGCACCCTCGAGAGGTCCGGGTTCAAATCCCGGTCCAGGCATTTATTTTTCTTATCATGTCATATTAAGCTTGCATTGCTCAATGTCAAAAATTTAAATCTAACAATAGAAAAGGCCCTTTGTTATTAAGATTCAATATTTATGCTATTTTGCATAATTTAGAATGGCACATGGTAAGCGAGTTAATTTAATTCCATTATTGATTGATTTAAATTATTTTACAGCAAAATTAAATTTTACATTTTTTGTAGAATTGATAAAGTATTTGTAGTTCTTTATAAATCTCTGTTACCGAAGCCTTTTATCTTGTTTCATAGTATTTTCATTAGGTTGTTGTAATATTTGCATTTTGAAATTCTAAATAAAATTCATATATGCCAGTCAGTCACACATTACATATTAGGTCATAACTCGTGTCTTAATTGTGATTTAGGATTTGTTTTTTATTTAGAATGTATTTTGGAACGGTATTTTGGAAAATTGAATTAGGAATGTCATTTCAGAGAATGGTGTAGATTACCATGGGTAAGGTGCATGAAGAGTTGACATTTATGTCAGTTATACATACTTTGATTGTTAATAAATAGCATTGTTTTCCTTCAGAAGTTGTATATTTATGTACAGTCTTAATCACACTTAACATCTTTCATATCACATAGATAACACCCCTAACTTCAATCAATTGTAATAATTATACAAACAATTTGCTGCAAACGTGTACTGTAAATACCAGTCAGTCACATATTGAATTGCTGTATATTCAACATATTTGTTAGAGAGTCAGTCACTGCAAAGAGAATGCTCTGACCTGTTCAGAATGTTAAAAAGGAAAGAGCTTTCTTGATTTTGGTAATCAAAATTCGATCATTACCGAGGTGTGAAACACTACTGTGGTTGGTTGTAAAACATAATTCATTGAAACGTGATTGGTCATTTACTCCCATTTGGGACATGAGTTAAATTTTCATAACAATCGACTGACTACTTTTCGAGTTTTGCGAGCACAAACATACGCAGACTGAATGTTTATATATCAAGATTTGTCGTGAAAAAACAATAGTGTGTAATACTGTTGTATTAAGTGTTTTATACAAAAAAAAATTAAAACATTTGAAGCGATTCCCCTACGTCTCGTATTTTCAAAATTTTCCTCGTGTCCATAAATGCTACTCGATCCAGTCGTACCACAGTATACATTAAAATATGACCCAGGCATGTATGATATTGAACAAATATTAGCAGTTTTGTGATTTACTGTGTACTTAGGTAATTATGTTGAATTTAATTACGTTTGTACGCTCTGAGGTGGAGCTGAAATAATTACATAATATATTTATTGTGCGTCAAACACAGCGTCTCGTTAAATATTAATCCATTGTCTGCGGTTTATATCCTCTCTGTCACATTAATCTGGCTTGTGTTTTATTTCCCGGCGTGCTTTAGCTATTCGGACTTAACATCACAATTTGTTCGTGAAATGGCTGGTTATTTTGCGCAGGGGACTCTTATTTCAGGCTGTCATTTCTTTTAGCTGTCTTAAATTTGTACTTCCCTTATGAATCATGTCATTCACACACACACACACACATATGATTTTTGCGCAGTTAAAATTGCCCGGCCGGGTTAATAAATCTTGGCATTTTAAAAATATAATAGGAAGTCAATGGCAGTTCCCATTAATACTTATGGATCCGAAAACTTGACAGCGACAACACAACAATCTGCAGATCCAAGCTGCTGGAATGAAAATCCTCAGACCAATAGGAGGATATCAGAGGGCGGACAAAGAACACAACACGGAATTAAAAAAAACTAAAAGTAGAGGAATTTAACACAATAGTGAAATACAGAATAAACTGGAAAGAACAAAAACAACCATAAGAAGTAAGAATACACAGACCAAATATCTTAATTATTAGATCATGGTTATGTACGTACATGTATGTATAGGCCTATATAATTATGTTCATACATACAAATGTATGTTTGGCGTTGTAACCGATTGGCATAAGGCATCAGCTACCGGTAGCTACACTAGTTGGTTCGAGTCCCCGAGGGAAATAAATTTACGCCTACAATTTCAAAAAACAAAGGAAAATGCCCTTCCTATCTAAGCGTGAAGACCTATCAGGATACCCAGCAGTCGGGAAATCTTGAAAACGAGGAATAAATTGGGAATTTGAAAGCAACCGGGAAATAGACGTGAATTCTTAAAGCGACGTGCATCTAGCTTGTATTCCAATCAAAAGAATAGTCATCACTGAACCACGTTCATATTGTTACATTATTGTACAGATATTAGAATATTTCAATGAGAAATGCTTAATCAAGGTATAAGGAAACATAGTTAGATCGAAAACAAATAAAATAAAGCAACTTGTCAGAAGAAGAAAAGCCAAAGTTGAAAAAAGAAAATCTGAGATTTTTATAAAATAAATGGAAGAAAAGAAAAAAAGAAAAACTTTACAAAATGAAGTAGACAAAGAAATTACTATCATTGACAAACAAATCAAACTATTAAAAAATAAGATAATTTTAACATGAGATTGTTTGTAATGTTTTATCCTAACATAGTTCATGTTCAAATAATAGTTGTAATAATTTATTTTGCTTACTTATACATATTAAAAATATATTTTTACAAAATTAGCTATCATCATCATCATCATCCTCCTCTGATCGTGTCCTCTTTAGCACCTTTACATTTTGTAAAGCTTCCTATATTTCTCTATGTACAACACTTTTCGAAATCAATGAATGCAATGTATATTTCTGCTCCATATTCCCATTTCTTCTCAATAAGCTGTCTTACACAGAATTTTAAATCCACGTTGACCTTCCGCTTCTGAAGGCATGTTGTTCTCTTAAGTTTTTTCTATTGCTTTATTTAATCTTCTGGCCAAAATTCTTTCACAAATTTCAAAGCAGTGATATAGCACAGTCATGCCCCTATACTTTGTACTTTGTTTCCCTTTTTGAAATCGGAACAATTATAAAATTAGCTTTACTAGAATTAATTCAATTTAGTACTCAAAACACTCGTGAATTATTCTTTGATGTCATGAAAAAACAGGGAAATAGTCTGGAGTTTCATATTTTTAATTTCCTGGACACCCAATTTAAGTTGAACAACAAATGTTATGCCGTAAGCACCTGAAGAATTGGAAGACCTGAATTGGGTGAGAGGACTGGGCATATGGAACTTGCGAATTAAAAATTGGAAGACTATAGCACTCAACAGGGAGGAATTGCCAGGGTTTCTGAAGAAGAGTCCACATTGGCCTGTTGTGATCCTGATGATGATGATGATGGTAATAGGTAGGGAGAGGGAGAACTGAATGCAAGGTCGGGGTTTATCTGCTTTTTCCTAAAGGCTGTCTACTCTTAAAGTGATCCTCATCAAATCATAACTATGGTGACCTGCTCGCTTTTCATTGGTTATGGCACCGTCGTATGATGTAGAAGCAATAAGTACGCGAAAAAGTAATTACCTTTATTAAATTTAATTAAAAATATGTCCTCTGAATATGCTTATTCTTCGTGAATGAAAATAATAATATTTAAAACATTGAAAATATTCTAAAATATATCTAATCAATAATTACAACTTAAAGTAGTTTATTACATATGGTTGATGCATTGAGTTATGCTTCAGTCGATTCTTATTAAACAAAATGGTTGAAGGTGTCTTCTGTTGCTGTGCCGCCATCTCCCTGTCAAAAATGACAGTAATTGTGGCGCAAATGCGGAAGGATACAATTGGCGTTTGTTGATGTTAGGATCGCTCTAGGAGCGGATCACGTATAGTTAGGGTATATATTAATTAACTTGCTGAAATTGGCCTTACCATATCTCGTTCTAATACATGTACAGAATTATTAAATGAAGTAGTATATGTTATTTTTAAGGGGGTCAGTATGTGCCGTGGGACTGGATCCTTAAACCTTGAGAAACCGGACAGGAAACATGATCGTATAATAACCAGATTACCGTATCCTGCACACGGAGAATTCTAACCCTTGTTTTTATGTACATTCCACTTCATGGCTCAGCTAGAAAAATGAATGTAATTTACAATTACACCGCTGTAAACAGGATTGTCTCAATACGCCTTGTAAGTGTGCAGATAATCCCTTCACCTGCACATCGTGTGCTTTTTATATTCCTCATTATCTTGTTTTCTATCCAATTCCACATTCAAGTTTTTGTTGAATGTCATAGCCTGTATCTGTTACTTTAAAGGAACATTAGAATATTTATTTTGCCAGGAAATGTTAAAAAAATTAGTTTTTACTTTGCAATGACCACTTGTATGTATATATCTCATATGTCCCATGTGAGGCATGGGTGCACCCTAACGGGAATTTTTTACTTAGTACGCCTTCTTATATGCAGATGTCAACGACTGACATTTGGTTAGCACATCACCCAAATGAGACACGTAATACGTATTACAAGTGTGGTTCCGTGTGTCGACCCTGTTGTTCGTTGCACAAAGTGTACCTGCGACGCATGTTTTCTTTCATACACACCTCTCACAATAATTTCTGCCGCCGCCAGAATTCATGGTAGGAGATCTTCCTCAGACTCGACAAGTGTAATACAACCCCCAGAAGGCTGTAATACCTATTCTGAAACACATGACACACGATATCAGCCCATTTGTTTCGATCTTCAAACTTATTTTATATCCAAATGATACGTTTCCGGACATGGGTTCCTTATCAAAACTTTATCTACTATGTCGCCTCTGTAACCCATACGTTTTTAATGCGCACTTTGAAATGCCCTGTATAAAATATATGCCAAATACAGTTTAAATCTATTTTAGCAATAATCTAACTTGGTAATAAATTCATGTGTTTGGGATTCAAACGAACGACATTCAAGTAACAGGTGTGATACAGTCTAGATGGAGTTTTTGCAAAAAATATGCCTATTTTGAATCGTTCCAAATAATATCAAAATTAGCCGTGTACAGTCATAAATTGTGCTAATATAAATTTCGTTATATGTATTAGCACTTTAATCGGTCAAACATTATTGAGAAAAATATTTTCAATGCATGCATACTACTCAGTATTCCAGTTTTGTATAAGATTCTCAACACCTTCTTTTAAGTTGATTCTATTATTAAAGTTAATAAATAATTGTTGCATTTGTTTATTTCACTTTTTATTTAAAATTGTTGAGTATAGTATATATTAAACTCTTTGTATGTGTAAAAGACAAACGACGGTAAAAGTCTTACTTGACATTATAGTGCGTTCCAATCTTATCGGTTAGTATCGGCTCTGATAATATTAATAATACAAGAACTGGCCATTACTACGTACATTATATGAAGATAAGAGTCAAGGTTATATTTAAAATCAAAGTTAAAACAGTACACATTCAGATTTTTCTGGTTTGCGGAATGTCTTTCTTTTCTTAATTAGTTTTGTAAATTTAAGTGTTTAACGCATCACTCACAACTATGCGAAAATTAAAATAAATAACCGAAGTTATTCAGCAGGAAGAATACGAAAACAAGCCGAAATAAAAAAAAAGTCATGCTACTGACGAGCTGGAAAGCCCCTAATGTCAGAACCGTCGTCAAACAACAACATATAGTAGCTGATAGTTCTGATAAAGATGGAAGCAGGTTTTCGAAAGGCCTACATTTTTTTTTAACATTTTTAATACATATTGTAATATTTTACTTTGTGGTTTATATCCTGTTTCGAAAAAAATCACGGACGTTAGAGCAATGCAACAATGACACACTCATATATTTAGATGTTATAATTACATTTTTATATTTAGCAAGGAAGGCCAGATATTACATGAAAAGTAAAAATTAACGCCTGAACTGGGATTTCAACTCGATTCGTCTAACTTTTACGTTAGTGCGATACCAACTTCTCTAGTCGGGCTCGAAGGTAGTATCAATGAAGATTAGAAAGAAATTGGGTCGATGTTGAACAGGTACAGTGATTTGCAGTTGGCTGAAAGTAATACTCTGGTAATGTGGATATAGGATAAAGCATAAGTCAGTTAACCACTGCATATGGTTGCAGGGAAAACTATCAGATTGGTTGAAACTGGGGTTTGGATATGGGACCTTCATAATATAATCGTGGGGGCACGCCGTAGCGTAGTGGTTAAGGCACTGAGCTACAAGCCGGAGGGTCGAGGGTTCAAGTCCCGTTGGGGTCAGGATTTTTAAACTGACCCAAACCCTCTGGCGGCACTATGGCCCTGGGGTCGACTCAGCCTCTAACGGAAATGAGTACCAGACGCTTGTTCTGGGGGTAAAGGCGGCCGTCACGCAGGGTTGACAACCCGGCTGACAAAAAGTGCCGATTGTCTAGAAAAAGTGGTAGCCTTAACCTCCTACTACCCCAAGGGCCTTCGGGCCTGTTGTGGGATCACTTTACTTATAATATAATCGTAGTAGTGTTTGGGATATATTATGAAGGTATCGTATTCAAACCCCGGTTTCAACCAATCTAATTTGTTTCTCTTTCAACTGTGTGCAGTGGTTAACTGACTTATTCCGTATTTATGGGTTTGGAATATTTTACCTGGGGTCTCGAGTCGATTGAGTTACCTGTATGTAAGACAAGTAGTAACAAAAAATGCGATTGCAGATGTAGGTGAATGGATGTATAGCAATTACTGTAGGCGATGATAATCAGACGAGAGGTGACCCGACCGACCCACTTGCAAACCGTTAGCACCACCATCAACAAGAAATATAATAACGGAAAACTAACTTTTTATACTCATTGTTTTACATTTGTTTTATTACTTACTGTTAGAGTGTTATTTCTGCAGATGCGAGCTTTTGATTTATTGAACAATTGTTTTTCTTTGTTGTAACACACATTGTGCAAATGTATTGTAAAGTTCGTGTGTGTGTGTGTGTTTTTTTCGTCCGTGTTGTGTTATTTTTCACTTCAGAAAATCTAATGAAACATATAGGTATCTTGGTGACTTACAAAATATTAGAATTCATCTATTTCCTTACATTTTAAGAGACTGAGATATGTGACGTATTATAAATGTCTAAAAATGACCACTGCCCACTTTTCAAGAAAACTATTTTATAGCCTCATTATGTGTAAAAATTAGTTGCCTTCATCCTATCTGTACGAGTTTTTTTAAATTGTGTTTAATCACCAATGTTTTTACCACAATGAGACGGCGTTATGGATCAACCAGCTATGCGTCGTTATTTATATCAGTTTCGAGAAAAGTACGTTTAAATTTTAAGTCGATCTTCACTATTTATTATAGCGCCAAACAAACTACTGGATATTATAAGTTATATTTTCCTTGTTTGGCAGTTATACATCAATAATCTAAGAGCGGAAAAAATTGGCGCTTATCTGGATGTTGCAAATATAATATCTGTTAGAGCTGATAGTGTTTACATTTTTCTTAATATAAGGCTATATTTAAAGAATTGGCGCTAAAAGTGTGCGTAAACTTACTTCATGAGTCAGTGCAATAGATGACATCAAAATATCAATTTAAAAAAATATTAGCCGGTTGATGCATAACATTGTCTAATTGTAGAATTGCTTGGTAATGAATAGCTGGAGGCAAATGAGGGAATTTTTTGGAAGAATTGGCGGTGGCTTGTACAAGACAAGCTTTTTACTTATACTTTTGGCATTTTGATGTAATTTAAAGTATTATAAAGTGTTAATGATACCATTTATCTGTAAAATATAACCATCGTCAAAATATGTAACGTGTCATGAAATGAACTAGTGGAAATATTATTTTATGTTGTAACCATCAGATATGTAGAGGTATTTATTTTACGTATCAAATCACATTTAAAATGCAAGGAACCTAAAACCTAACCAAACCTAAATAACAAACCTAACATAAATCAATTACTCTAACCTAGGTGAATTCCAGGGAACGTCCTTTTTACTATTTTACGCGGTTAAATAAGTAAAAGATAAATCCGGACCTAATTTGTTGAAACCATAGATATGGTATACAGATATGAATCCCATGATTAAAAGTACACATTGTGCTCATTTGTAGTTTACACATTGTGGTCATCGGTGGTGTATCGCTGGTTAAAAGTTTGGTAATCGGTGGTTTATCGCTGGTTAGAAGTAAGAACTGTTGTAACCTTTGTGGTCATGACAGGAAATGGTCCCAGTTTATTTTCATATTTACCTGTAAAATAATGAAGTG
Source organism: Diploptera punctata (assembly GCA_030220185.1). Taxonomy (NCBI): domain Eukaryota; kingdom Metazoa; phylum Arthropoda; class Insecta; order Blattodea; family Blaberidae; genus Diploptera; species Diploptera punctata. The sequence continues at coordinate 31,293 of JASPKZ010005930.1, forward strand.
ATAATTGCACATCTTAGGTAAATAGTTTAATATAGTGTTTTATTAACATTTCTTGCAATTAGGTACTCTTAAAGTGGTAGATAAAAAGCTTGTCATTTCCAACCCGACCGAATTGGCTGAATAAAACATGTGGTCTATTCTGGATATCCATGTTATTATGTACAGTATTACAGGGACTTATGTCGCCCCATCTTTTCTAAACAAAAAGTAATAAGCTATATATATATTCATTTTTTCATAGTGTTCTGCCCAAGAGCAGGTCTTTCACTGCAAACTCATCATTCTCCACTCTTTCCTTTACTCAGCTTTCCATTTTGTATCTGCATACAAACCATTTACTTTAATATTGTCCATCATCTGATGTCGTTTCTGTCTCTGACTTTATTTCCGTTGACCATTCCTTGACCTTATATGTAAAACTGCCATTGTCGCAGTTATATAGATGCGAAACATGGAGTCTAATGGAGAATATAAGATTACGATTATTTGAGAATAAAGTTTTTTTTAATTGACTAAACAGAATGGCCAGACATATTTTTCATCAAATGGTACCACCACATTTCTAGCAGTGTATTGTGGCATTGCCGAATTTGTCAGTCACTTCTGACCTCTAGGCATAGTTACTTTACCCCTAGGTATGGTGGGCAATAAATGATAATGGAGCACCACGAGAGTCCTTAAACATAAAATCAACCTAAATTCCAAACCATGGGCGACCGGGGGAATAGAAGAATTCTGTGGTCAGGCTAGAAATCAAACCCGAGGCCTCGTGAAATGTAATTAGAAGCTCTGACCACAAGGGTATAAAGTTGGTCAATTTACAATGGCGAAGTAGACAGGTCTCTTCTTCTCTACTCCTCCCCCTCTTTCTATATTTCTCTCTCTTTTCTTTTTCTTTCTTCTCAAGGGGTTTTGTAATATACGAAATGTTCCACGATCCAATTGAGTTTGACCTTGAGAGATGTGACCTAATGATATGAGTTGTTAAGGTATCAACTGTGATTCGATTCTCCATCGCGGATTTAAAAATTAGAACTTAACAAACTCGGAGCAAATTTACAGACTTTTCACCATACATCATTTACATATGAAAGTCAACAGGAATTTTACCGTTCCAATTGGACTTACGTCTTTGAACCCGGGCTAAGGAATTACTGTCCACCTGTCTCTCTGTCTCGCTCTCCTGTGATTGTGACGTGTAATGCGCGCTGAGTGAGGTGGAGTGTGTAATTATGACCAGTTAATTGTTTTTTTGTGACGCGGCAGTTCGCCAAATGGTTGAGCTGCTATTCCCGAACTAATTATCAGGTCAGGTTCGTCTCTAGACAATATTGCGCGCACTATTTATTCTACGTGATGATGCTGAAAACTAGATTTTTAATCTCATTGTTGTACTTTGTGTGTTGATGGAATTTTGATTGAGCATCTTTTATTCACTCCAGCTATGTAGTTAACCTTTATATTGAGAATGTATCCTGTAGGACACATCGGTTAAAAGGTAAAGTGATCCCACAACAGGCCACAGGAGGCCCTTGGGGTAGTAGGAGGTTAAGGCTCCCACTTTTTTCTAGACAATCGGCACTTTGTCAGCCGGGTTGTCAGCCCGCCTTTACCCCAGAACAAGCGTCTGGTACTCATTTCAGTTAGAGGCTGAGTCGACCCCAGGGCCATAGTGCCGCCAGAGGGTTTGGGTCAGTTTAAAAATCCTGACCCCAACGGGACTTGAACCCTCGACCCTCCGGCTTGTAGCTCAGTGCCTTAACCACTACGCTACGGCGTGCCCCCTTGGTTTAATTTATTTGATATATATATGGGAATGTATGCCCTTTATACGCTGTCATGTATCGTTCATCCGATTGTGATGAGTTTTTTTGCAAAATGTTCAGGAGTTTCCCTGGAAGGTTTTAGACTATAAGAGAGTTGTAATACTCAAACCCTTCACCCTTAAGAATCACCCTTTTGCGGTGAAAACGCGTAAAAAAAGTAGGTTATTGGGCGCTTATGCTGCCTAAACCGTAGCAAAAATACATTAAATTAATGTATCCATTCATAGTAATTCTGCCCGAAGGCAGGTCCTTCACTGCACTCATAGCATTTTCATGCTATATTTGCAGCTTTACTAAGGAATTGTAGGTGTGGTAGCTTCCCGTTGCTTTCCACACCGGTGAAGGATGATGACGATGAATGCCATATGATTTCGGGGACCGTTTGGGCCTGACATTTGTCTTACTGGTGAGGGAAATACCCCGATAAAAATCTCAGCCACAAAATCTGCCCCGACCAGGGATGAAACCCGGGCCCGCTGCGTGACAAGGCAGCACGCTACCTCGAGACCACAGCGGTGGACAAATTAATCTACACAAAAGGATGTTTATATTTTATGGATAACTCACAATAACCATTTTGTCTTTCATTGATGCCAAGAAGATCGGGATAAGCAGATTCCCGGGCAAGCGTAGCAGAGCACGGCGGGTATTCTTTTATGGATAACTTACAATAACGAATTTTGTGTTTCAGCTCATTTATGCCAAGAGGATAATTAGATTCACGGGTAACGCATGGGGTATCAAAAATAATTACGACATAAATTTATAATTATTTTTGCTCTTACTTATTCAACTAAACAGAAAACCACATTATTTTTCGTTTATGTAGGCGTAGCTAGTTTTTAAGAAAACAGAAGACAAACGAGAGAAATTATGTAAACGTATGTTGAATTACATAACATACCTAATACTGTTTAATTGATTACCTACGTAATCTAGTATCAGTTATGAACGATTTCGTTTTCAGTGCGTTCCGCCACGTGTAAATAATTGACACAAAAATTAGTATGTTGCCAATTTAAAGTTTAACGTACATTATTTTCCAAATGCTGGGATTATACACTTATTCCTCTAATCTGTGTTCTAAATAATCGGCAATTCGGTCTGATGTTATTGGAAACATCTTCAAAGCTGAAGTACTGAAAAAATTGATTCAGTGTACACTCTGGCTGGTCGGCTATGTTTAGCGACGATTCTTGTATCAAACTGCAGCTATCATTATTATATTCTAAACTTGTATCTTCAGGTTTTTACAGCTGCTGCCGTCTTCCCATGCCAAACGTTCAAAGCCTACGATCTTGTGTATCTTCAATGCTTAATCCTCTTGCTTGCGTTACTGTCTTCATGCTTTCCTTCCATGTTACCTTTTCTTCTTTCTGGTCGGTTGCCATTCATATAGTTGGTATTTTCATTTATGATTTCTTCTGCTTACATTATGTATCTAGTTTGCTTATTTGTGATATATTCTAATATTGAATTCTGGCACTTCTGCGTAAATAATCAATTTCTAGAGCTATTAGTCTATTCTTGTAGAACCTCACTTCCGTACATTGCAACATATTCCACCAATGTTGGTTTCTTTCAAAATATGCTTATACCACCAAATATAATTTAATGATGCTATAATTTTCTCTCAATTCAATTTTTTGCTTTATGTTCTCTTTACTTATACCATCAATGTTATCCATAAATAATCCCAAATATTTAGTTTGTTTCGCTTGCTATATTCATAACTTCCCTTCATTATTTATTTTTTTACAGTAGAACTACTAGCCATTTCTACAAGGATTTATAAAAAAACACCAGACAAGCAGTTGGAAAACTTGGATTTGTGTAACATATTTCACGTATTTGCGCGCGAAGATGACGAATGTCTCTTTGAATGATAGTTACGTGGAAGAGTGGCATTAAGAGAAAGCAACTGTCGTGAATGAGAACTGAGTATGAAATAGTTAAGATGGCAGCCGATGGAGATCGTTGACCCAAACACTTTGATTAATACAAGTTTTTTCTAGCGGATATAACCTACTTGCGAGCAGAAACCGTTCCAACGGGAGTCTGCAGCTTACTTCATTCCCGTATCTTATGCGACACAATATTCACACAAGAAACCTATTTTGCAATAACATCAACTGTTTTCTCCCCTGTATGTAAGTTACCTTGTTTCAAATCCCTGAAGTGCCAAGACAAGATTATGATTTTATGTAATAATAATGATAATAATAATAATAAACATATAGAGTAATGCAAATATTTGGGAGTAAAAATTACAGAAGATGGGAAGCAGGAAAAGGAAATAAGATCAAAGATAAACTCAGGAAGATATGTAATATCTGCCCTGAATGGAATATTATGGGATAAACACATAAAAAAACTAAAGTTAAAATATTTAAAACAATAGAAGTATTATGGCTTAGGGTTCAGAAGTTTGGACTATAAATTATCAGATGAAAAGAAAATTAATGGTAGCAGAAATGGACTATTGGAGTAGACCTGCTAGGGTATCAAGGAGAGAGAACATTAGAAATGAAGTTATAATAGAGAACATGAATGTACAAAACTCAGTTTTAGAATTTAACCAAGAAAAACAACTAAAATGGTACGGGCATATTAGGCGAAGAGGATGAAAGATTACAAAAAAAAATTGGAATGAACACCATCAGGAACGAGAAGGAAAGGACGACCAAATATCACATGGATCCAAGGGGATTAGAGAAACTTTGAAGGACAGGGAAATAGAGGTAGACATGTGTTTTAATAGAGACGAATGGAGAAAAATTAAAAAGCAAAATTGAAGACACCATTGGTGGCGGCAAAATGTATCAACATTGTTAAAACCGGAAATAAATAATAATAATAATTATTATTATTATTATTATTATTATTATTATTATTATTTGGTACTGTGGATTTCAGAAAAAAACAAACAATTAAAATTGTCTAGTCATGTAAAAGGAATGACAAGCCAAATAGTACTAGAATGGGTGTCACTTGGTTGAAGAGGAAGAGCATGGCCAAAAATGACGTGGACTGATGGTATTTTGAGCAGCATAAACGGAAACGCGCCGTAGCCGAGCGGTTAAGGTAGGAAGCCTTGGCGCAGAGCTACGGGACTTGCGCTGGTTCGAGTCTCCATGGGGGAAGAAATTTTCTCATGGTATTTCGGCCAGTATGGGACCGGTGCCCACCCAGCATCGTGAGGCAATTGGGTAGCTACAATAAGTAGCGGCTCCAGGTTGAGGAAACCAGCTATAACGGCGGGGGGACTCGACATGCTAACCACATGTCACCCCTACACTGGCTGTTGATCATCTACCTCTGTGATTGACACATGTGGATGTGAAAGGCCAGCAGCCGGCTGGTAAAAGGGCAACCGCTGAAAAGTGGAAAGACCCTCAATCGGATAAACGGAAACAAGAATTGGACGACGGAGATTGGAATAACATATGTGGAGGAGAATGACAGTAGATTAATTGGGCGCAGGAAGATGTGAAAACTGGAAAATAATAATAATAATGCTATTTTAAGCTTGCAGAACCTTTTCTTTCACTTAGTTTTCGCGAATTACATTTTCCATGCAACTAACTCACTGACACTCTTGAATCTGTAGGTTCATGATTCCCCATTCGTGCCACATGTCCTGCCTATCGGATTTTACGAGACTGTTATTATTAATATCTGATTTTCTATAAGGATCATGTAGTTGATTGTTATTTAGTCGTCTCCATTCACCTGTGTGTTTATCTGCCTTGGGTTCAAAAATATTCTTGAGAACTTTCTTCTCAAATACTCAATGTTTTCTCTTCCCTTAAAGTAAGATTCCATGTTTCGTATCCATATAATATAACTGGCAGAGCAATAACACATATATTTTCACTTTAATGTTTTTGACAGGAGATACTGAGTGGGTATCGGTCTCATTCTGGCCATATTCCGTAAGAAAATTTCTTCCTCCTTTGGGACTCGGAACACACAGTTGTAGCGCGGAACTTGTTTCTCAAATACAGTAAATGCTCCTTATTGGCGGTTCCCTTATTCGCGTGTTAAAAAATTGCGACACAGTTCCTGTATTCGCCGCTAAAAGTTGTTTTATTCGCAGATCCAACCGGTATATGAAAATGATTAGTATTCTTTATTAACGCATCGGCAACTTTTTTTACTTCAGGAACGTACCAAGGCGGTTTTTACAAAGAGTGATTCAAATCAAAGGGACAAATTAATACCAGAGTAAAACAACACCTTATTGTCACTAAGCCTAAAGTTCGTTGTTAAAAGACACTTCCGTATTTCTCTTGCTGCTATGTCGGTTGATAAATGCTGCCCTCGTTAGGATCGGTGTTTTATTGTTTCAACTTGTCATTCGTTTCAATAATTTTGATTGAATAACACGTGTCACTCCTGCTTTGTTGTCAATTTATAATGTCGAATAAAATGAAAGACAATTAGTTCCGAAGCGGAAAAAAGTAGTGTTGCCGCTTAAAGTAAAAACAGAAGTGCTTGGCGGTTTACGCGTTGGCAAATCGAAATGATGTTTCATTGTTAATGAATCAACTGTACGATTCATCAAGAAATCCGAAGACAAAATAAAGCATTATATCGCAGAATTCACAACTGAATATCAATCTGAATTGAAATACCTTATAATAGCGGCAAAACAGGTAAAAATGACTAAATTGTTTAAGCCCTTGCCTAAGACTGACAGTAACAATTAATAGTAATTCTTCAAAATCGCTCATTAATTGACTTTATTTTGTCGTATTGTTTTTTTTATTTCGGAACCTTGGAACATATCCCCTATATACACCTACACAAATTACCATTCCGCATTCGCGTGTTCTGTATTCGCGGCTTACTTGCGGAACATATCACCCGCGAAAAAGGAGCGTTTACTGTACTTGTAATCTCCTTTCCTCCCTTAAAGTAAGAGCCCATGTCTGTCATCCATATAATGTAACTGATAGAATAACAGTTTTATATATTTTAGTTTAACTTTATCTAAAATAATAATATATTTGAAACTGTATACGCCTTCTTTTAACAGTTTTATATATTTTAGTTTAACTGTATATCTAAAATAATAATATATTTGAAACTGTATACGCCTTCTTTTCTATAGAAACTGATAAAAGAAAGTGCGAAAAAAAATATCTAGCTACCGTGGGCTGGAGGAAGTGGCGAGGCAATTTGTGAAATGGCAGAGAACTTCATTAGCGGCCTGTGATCACGTTAACAAAGTAAATGAAGTGTAAACAAAACCCTATTTTTAACTATTTTTATATCAACAAAGCAAATTTTGCAGGGGCCACGCCTTCAATGCAAATAAAAAACATTAACGCGAAGGGAAATGTTTACCCGACTCGTGGGAATGTTTATCCAGCAGATGTGTGTATGACGTCACAACCAATAAACATCACTTCTAAGAAACACACATTTCACATCTTCAGTTTACAATTAAGTGGCTTTATAAACAGTTTCACTTCATTTTGCCAGACTTTCGCAGAAGGAATCCCCTCATTTAATACTTTTGGCAAATCCCGACTAACTGCTTTCCCCCTGGTTTTTCTCATTTGACAACAAACATGTATGAATTGTTCTTCCCACTAATACAATCGGTATTTTAGTTCTTAAATTTAAACCGACAATCAGTAAAAAACAGGAGGAAAACGTCTAATAGATAGTCTATTCTATAGTGTTCTGCCCGAGGGCAAGTCTTTCACTGCAGTCATAGCATGTTTATGCTATGCTTTGCAGCTTTACTAGGGAATTGTAGGTGTGGTAGCTTCCCGTTGCTTTCTGATAATGATAAGGATAATGATGATGGCCGGATGATTTTCGGGAACCGTTGAGCTCTAGGCTTCCTGACATTTGTCTTACAGGTGAGGGAATCGAATTCGGGCCAGCTGCGTGGTAATGCAGCACACTACAGTACTCCAATGTCAGGAGAGAAATACCAGAAATATCGTAATGACAAACTGATGGCGCTAAATAAAAAAAAAATAACATTATTAAATTATGTGTAATTATCGTGTGTGATTTGTTTTAAAGTTGGATCATGACCTTCTGTAATTATTGCAAATAACAAAGGAGTGTAAGGTGGATGTGGTGAGCGGATATGGCGGTTGTGTTTTTCCTGTTTACTGTAAAGCAACTTGCGCGGATTTTCTCCCGTCGCCGAGAGAAATAAATCTTCTTACCCCTCCCCTCCCGTGACTCCTCTATTCAATTCTGTATAAAGTTTTGTCGTCTCGCGTACATTCATCTTCTGTAGTCGGATTTCTTAAATAATTCTACAATTTTGCGCTCCCTCGGACTTTTAACATCTCTAGTTTCACAAGTCGTACAGGGTGATGCGGAAGTTGGGTCCTGCAGACCACACAGGACCTCTCCGTTCCAGTGGCCGTATTGTAGCCTCACTATGATGGTTGTCCGTTTATATAAAAGCGGGTGCCGTGCGACAATGCTTTACAAAATTACTGTAGTGGCGTTATCGGCTTCTTTGTATTTAATTGTAATACATTGCGTCTCAAATCTGGGCAAGAAAAGGTTTGATTTTTTTTTCAAAATCAGATTCTCTAATTCATGCATGAGGTGCTCAGAGCAAAAGTGGACTTTATTGCAGATGAAGAATTAATTATTAATTTTTACAATAAAAAATAAATATGGTTGATTCACCATTGCAGTGAATAATTATTGATGTGTATAAATCATAGGCTCTCACGGCCGGCGTCTTGATCTCTGTTTGGTTCATCTGCCGGGCTAAACGGCCGTGGCCCGGCTATTTTGTCACTCGACGTTTCGTCTGCTGTTGTGGTATACCTCATCAGGAGATTGTGCGTGCTTAACTCCTCAAAGTCGGCTAGGAGTAGACGAGAATCGTCTGCAGCCGACTGTTGAGGAGTTGGAACACGTAGAATCTCCTGATGAGGTATACTGCAGCAGTTGACGAAACGTCGAGTGAGAAAAAAACCGGACCACTGTCATTTAGCCCGGAAGACGAACCAAATAGTAATTATTGATTTTCAAACACAACACCCCACGTGTAAGGGAATAAAAATGTGATAGAAACAAAAGAGGCAACCATTGGACGAATTGAACAAGGACCATTATGATTAAGGGATAGACCAAGATTTTTTTTTTTAGATTAGATTAGATTTATTTTTTTAGATTAGATTAGATTTATTTAGCCTGGTGGAGTTAAGGCCATGTGGCCTTCTCTTCCACTCACCAGGACAAACATATATTACATCAGAATATAACAATATCAATTAACTCTAATATTAAATACTAAATAAAATTTGATCAAACAGATAGAATCTATTATATTACGATCTATAATGCAACCAGTTAATGTTAGTTAAAACTAAGACTAAAACTACGATAATAATAAAATGTATACAAGCAAGACATATTAAACTGTCCCTGTCTAATGTGTATAAAAAACATAGAACAATAATGAGATATAGAAAACTAATTTACGATTATACAATATTTAAAACAAAACAAAAGAAATATTTGTTAATCTCAATATTATTTTCATAAATAAATAAATTTATTAATTGTTAAAAGAAGACTATTAGTGAGGTTGTTTAAGTGAGTTTGTTATTAAATAATTCTTTAGTTTGTTTTTGAAGGATGTTATAGTTTGACAGTCTTTGACATAGGGCGGAAGGGAATTACATGTTAATATATGACCAAAGTTCAATATGCTGGAAGATCAAACAGAGCAGCTGTTCCCAACCTTTTGTCGACTCGCGAACCCCTTCTACCACGATCTGAGTTGTGTTCAATATATATATATATATGTGTGTGTGTGTGTGTACAGTAAACATGCATACAATTTAATTCCACATTAAGCAATAGGTTTAATAACCGTAAATTAATTTAGGCTAACCCTTATCCGTTAAAACCTAAAGTTATGTTAGTTACGGCTTAAAAATTACACAACCTATATACCTAGTAGCAATACTACATTCCTAATGTTGTTACATTTATAACTGTAAATCAGGTATTCAAGACAAATATATATTGTTGAAATAATGTGATAAATTCCCGATGATACAAATATGCAACAACGGGCATTAAAGGTTATTATTATTATTATTATTATTAACTAAGTAACTCGCTGACACTATCGAACCCGTAGGTTCATGGCCGCGCGGACATAAGCTTTCCATGAATCCCTATCCCGAGTTAATGTTACCTTCCCACCCCCATTTATGATCTACCAACTGGGCGTTTTCCTTCTGGTTTTCCTACAAGAAGCTTCCATGCACGTCTTTCATTATTGTTATTGTTATTATTATTATTATTATTATTATTATTATTATATTATTATTATTATTATTACAATGGCGCAGAAATGAAGGAAACAATAATAGATCTAACCTCCAGATCCGCCATTAAGGAAACCACAGGTTGGAAGACGATGAAATAGAGGAAGACCAAGATATAAGTGAAAAGAAAATATACCGTGAAGGATGGGAACGAGTGGATGAATTTGGAGGATACACAGGATGGGAGTGGGAAAGCAGTAGAAATGCCTATCTACAAGGAACACGAATTTCAAGTTACTGTGGGAATTCACAGGCACGGAATTATCTTTTGAAAAGGATATTTTGAAAGAAGAGGCAATGACCGTGGGGGTGGGGGTGGGAACATGAGAGAAAGCAACACATTGTTCCTGAAAACAAAACATTACACAATCAAACAAAAACTGTAGGAAGAAGGAAAAGCGCATCTTAATCAGGAGATAGGCGGGTGTGTCAACGTAAAAAACATGGCGACTTCTGTACCGCTAACATTCATTGCAACTTTTTTTTTATTGTATCACACAAGACTGAACACAGGACTAGAAAGCTGACATCCGCAGATCTTCATCCAGTGAACGGTACAAAAAAATTATCTAACGGTTTACTAATCACAACAAGAAATCAAACGAGTTTGCAATCCGAACAGGTAGTGACCGAGTTCATTGTTGAATACGTATCTAACATATATTCAGAACTATAGTCGCGAGGATCGCCGGTTCAACCCTGTCCGGGATCGATTAATTTTTTCTTCTTCTTCTTCCTTCGGCTCTACGGTCCTCTTAAGAATCTTGGCCTACCTCGTAACATCTGGCCATTCTTCCCTATTCCTAGCTTTTTGTCTCCATCTTTTAACCTTCAGTTATATCGTAAGTCTTCCTCAACCTTATCAAACCATCTTAGTTTCTGTCTTCCAACATTTTTTCTTCCTCTCCATCTGCAACACATGTCCTACCCATTCCAGTCCCTTCTAATATCTCCTACTAGATCTAAATCCCTATATAATTCGTTTAATTCCTGGTTCGTTCTAATTCTCCATGTATCTTATTTTTATACTGCTCCATATACTATTCTTTGCCATGCATTTAATATGAACTTAGTTTTTTCCACGTTTCACTTCCAGGCATAACTATTGGTTGGATGGGTGTTTGTTTACCTTGGCGTCCTTCATAACATCTGTCCCTTCTTCTCTATTCCTAGGTTTCTGTCTTTATCCTTTAACCTTCAGTTGTCTTAAGTCTTCCTCAACCATGTTAGTGTCTGTCTTCCAATCTTTCTTCTTCCTTCTGATTTCGCTTGTAAAATCTTTCCAACTCCATCCGCAACACATGTCCTACCCATCCTACTTTCTTTCTTCTAGTATCTCTTACCAGATCTAAATCCCTACATAATTCTTTCATTTCCTGGTTCGTTCTAATTCTCCTGTACTGCTCTATATATCTTCCTTAGTGTTGTTCTTTCCCATGCATTTAATATGAAGTGATCTTTTTTCTGATACTGTCCATGTTTCGCTTCCAAACATAAGTATTCGTTGGATGGCTTTTTTAGGACGGAAAGTCCAAGGAAAATCCCTCCTGTAGGGATATTAAGCACTAGGTCCCCACCCACCAGACAATAGTACGCGACGTAGAAGTTCATGTCATATAAGGATAATTGTTCGCTGTGACCGGAGTTCAATCTCGAGTACATAAGTGAATGTGCCAGCCATTAGAGAACCGGGACTCGTTCGTAACATAAAATGAATTAAAAATACTAAACGGAACATCGCGAACGTTTAAGAGATTTGACTGTTTGGTCTGAGAGAATATAGTTTTGAGAAAAAAATAGCTTCCACCTTTCCTGTGTTCTGTTTTGCATATTGCTGATCCTGCTGATAAACGGTTGAGTGCAGACGGAAGTGGTTAGGAGAGACCTCAAGTGCCGCATTATAGAAACACGTCAATACAATCTCCGCACAACTATACCCTCACTTGTCAAACTAAAACAAATGACAAATTCAATTCACTTAGTAAACGATCCACTTTTGTTTCTAACACACGTTATTTCTTTGTTCTAACAACTCATCATCTTTGAAACTACTCGCAACTTTTTCTATCTCGCTTATTTACAGATGTTTCTATATCTAACGCCATGTCATATGCTTAGGGCAGTAACATGATAAGCCACATTCTGTTAAATGAAATGTATTACAATGATAAGAATTAAGTTTATTGAAATAACCATAAAATCATTTGTAAGTGCGCCAGTGATGAGTTAAAACATAGACACACAATTTATTAACAAAATACTTCACAGTTAGTACATATAATTTTTTTGAAACATTAAATTCCTCATATCTCAGAAAGAAGAATATGTGACTTATCGTCTTGTTGCCATATATATACAGGGCAAGTCAAAATGTTGTGCAGGTTTTCAGAAATTTATTATGTGAAATGTAATGAACATATAATATCGTGAGACATATTGTATGAAAGGTAAACTCTCAAAGTTTAGTTGTCCACTTCTAAAGTTCCGCGTTCACCCGCAAGATGTCAACAGCAGAGCAGTAAAGGAAAATGGCGTTGACTGGGGATCAGAAGTCTTTCTGTGTGCTTGATTACCATGTAAACAACTCTGTGACTAGTGTTCAACGACATTTCCGTACCAGATACGATAAAGACCCGCCGGATGGGAGATCCATTCGTAAGTGGTACACACAATTTAGGGATTCAGGCTGTATCTGTAAACGAAAATCGACTGGCCGTCCGTCGACGAGTGAAGAGACAGTCGAACGCGTTCGCACATGCTTCGTGCGGAGTCCACAGAAATCCACCTACCGGGGAGCGACAGAACTTCAACTACCACAAAAAACTGTATGGCGGATTCTCCGGAAACGTTTACAGATGAAACCCTACCACTTGCAACTGGTTCAAGCCTTAAAACCCGCCGATTATGCTTTGCGAGCGTCCTTCTGTGTTGATTTTCTCGCATTAATGGAAGAGAATGAGTTCCATGAGAGGGTAGTTTACAGTGATGAAGCGACTTCCACCTTTCAGGAAAAGTGAATAGACACAATGTAAGGATTTGGGGAACTGGTAACCCCCATGCAACTCTGGAACATCAACGCGATTCTCCGAAAGTGAATGTCTTTTGTGCCATTTCCCATGCAAAGGTTTATGGGCCCTTTTTCTTTCATGAACGTACTGTGAACGGACATGTTTTCCTTGATATGCTACAACAATGGCTCCTTCCGCAGCTTGAAGCGGATAGTCCAGATTTCATTCTGCAGTTGGATGGTGCCCCTCCACATTACCATGGCAGTGTTCGAGACCATTTGAATACGGCTTTACCACAACGCTGGATAGGCCGTGCATCTCAGGGTGATCAACAACTCATTCATTGGCCACCTCGTTCACCAGATCTAACCCCGTGTGATTTCTTCATGTGGGGTCTTGTAAAGGATCATGTTTACGTACCACCACTTCCAACAACACTGCATGAACTGCGTGCCCGCATCACAGCAGCCATTGCTGATATCGACCGCGGACTGCTACAGAAAGTTTGGCAGGAGATTGAATATCGGCTTGACATCTGTCGTGTAACAAAAGGCGCTCACATAGAACATCTGTGAATATTTAAAAAAAAAACTTTGAGAGTTTACCTTTCATACAATATGTCTCACAATATTATATGTTCATTACATTTCACATAATAAATTTCTGAAAACCTGCACAACATTTTGACTTGCCCTGTATATATATACATACATATATATACATACACATGCACATAGTGCGATCAGAATAGCATTGGGCAGCAGACGCGGGAATTTCAATATACATTGCTGACGGAACGGACAGCGTAGGATCGCGGTGATACAACCACACATATTTTCGTAACTATTTTGCAAATTGTCGTACTTACCATCTTTATTGAAGCAAATGCTGGAACTGTTCACCTTCGTTGTCCATACATGTTTGACACCTCTTTCTAAACTTTGTTGTACAGATTATGAACGTGACCAAATTTTTATAGCCGGAATCGTGTTTGAAAATTCTTCGTATTTGACTGAGTTAACAAATATTGATCATAAATAAATTCACGTTCAGTAGAAAAAATATTAGCCATTATACAGTTTACACTTATACACACCTCATTCAGTTTAAATTTATACACGCCTGTTTTATAAGATACAAATTTTAAAATTGAAATAACTTATACACACGCCATTCTGTACACAAGGAAAAGCGGGCGAGCACCTTATCTACTCGAAACAAACTGACTGCGACTGTGAATGCAAGGGATGTGTTTGTATACTGCGCACATTTCACGTCCCGTGTCTTCACGTGTAAGCCTTCGTCACCTCACAGCACAAACTCCGCGTCTGCTGTCCAATGCTATACTGATCGCATTGTGTGTGTGTGTGTGTATATATTTATTTATTTATTTATTTATGAAACTATAAAATGGGACTAGATAATGAAACTCTAACCATATGATGGAAAATATGTATTTTTTAATTATTTTTATATTTTGGAGAAGTTCTTGACAAATAAGAGTTCCCGTGGTTCATAATAGCACGCATTCCAGAATTGAGTCTATGTAGGCTATAATTTGTTTGTGCATATCATCATCAACAAGCATTAAGCCCAATGGCTTGTTCCGATCTCATTATAGGTCGAATTGGTCCTTCCATCTCTTCAGTGGTCTTCCGAACATTCTTCTCCTTTTTCGTTTATAATTATACATTCTTCTTGGTATGCGCTGTTCATTCATTCGTAATACGTGCTGAAGATAAGCATTTTGATAATATTTTATTCTTTCACAGAGATTAAATATATTAAGTTCTGTTCTTATATCTTCGTTTTTTCTTTTTATCGGAATCTTTGGTATCCTACTATTGCTCTCAACATCTTCATTTCAGCAGCCTCTATTTGTTTACTATCTGCCTTTGTTAATGTCCAGGTTTCACATCCATAGATAAGAGATGGAAGTAAAAACTTCAAAATAGTTTCTTTTCTAATCTTATTCAATAAAGTCATCTCATTCCTGTTTGTAATTATTGTTGCTAGATATTTGAATTCTGCCACTTCTAAATTTCTCTCATTTGTATTAACTGTCCATATCTATGATATAATGTATTTCTGTGTGTCACCATATAGTTGCTAGAATGTGAATTTGCTTCAGTGACTGATTAGTCTCTGGCGGATTGTCGTTTTTCTCGATCATATAAGTCACATTTGATTGCGGCGGATTATTACAATAATTGTCATGTGACTTTTTGAAATGTTGAAGGCAGAGATAGGCATAGTGTATACTGTTACATGAACAGGCGGTGTGTTGATGACGTAGGGAGTAATGTTGTTTTAACAAGAACCTGCCTCATTACTCCGTCTTTCTCATTATGTTCCGCACATCCAACTCAAACTCACATTACATTTCCAGCTTCCCTTCCTAATTCCTTTAATACAGTATCTCCTCCTCCTTATCTTTCTTTCTTCCTTGTTTCTTTGTGTAGCGAATTCCAAGGAATATACCTCTTGAGTTTGTTCTTATGAAAAATAAATCTTCATCGATCACACTTACTAAAAATATACATCATAAACAAATCCGTTTTAGGCCATGTGGCCTGTGAACGGTAAACCTAACGAAGATGGTCTTGATATTTCTACCGATGTTTTGGTCTTCCTTGCTCCCTACGTCCATTTGGAGTATATTAAAATGCTATTTTGGAAGTAAGTTTATTTCCATTCTTGTTGGTATATTTTTGTATCTTAATTTAAACTTTGTTACTTCAAGTTTTTTCTAATAATAGTGTTCCTTTGGCGATCCAGTGTATTAATTCCTAACAGTGAACATAAGAAGCGCATTTGGCTTACTCTAAGTTGATGATAATTTATTTTATTTAAAATCCATACATATGTTCACACATGATAAAGTTAGACAAAAACCTATAAGTTCATGGCCGAGCGTATACAAACTCTCCATACATATCTGTCCTGATCCCCTGTATAATTAACTTTCCTCAAATCATGGTGTCATTCTCGCATCCCATTCTTGGGTTTTGTCAAGGTGTTTTACTTTTGGTTTTCTTACAATGAGTTTGCCCCTCTTTCATTCCTCGTTCGTCCCACACGCCCTGCCATTCACAGTCTACTGGACTTTACTGTTCTTATTATATATGGTTTTCCTTAAATATCATGTAGCTCGCTATTATGTAACATTCTCCATTCACTTGTCCGTTTATCTCTTTGATGAGCGCTTTCCCTCTGGTTTTTCTGCAAGAAGTTTTAATGCCCCTCTTTCATTTTATAGTCGTGTGTTATGACATGCCCATCGCAATCTACGAGACTTAAATATTATTACATTTGGTTTCCTATAAATATCATATAGCTGACTGGTTTGTAATCTTCTCCATTCGCCTGCCTATCCTTAACCCAAACTTAACCTAGATTTCACAGCATTTTCAACCACAGCAGCAATTCACATTTAAGTAAAAAAATGTTTTTGGTGTGACGATGAATTGTACCCGGGACCTGATAAAGTAGCTCTGTCCATGTGATCATGTGGCTAGTCCACCTGTTTATATGAGGAGTACAGTTGTTGGTGGCGCATATCGTGTGTACTTGCGAGGGGTGAAGTTGCGTGCGCTTGTCAGGGTGAGATTGGATCGCTGCTTGGGGTTCTGTAATTAATCTCCTCCCCGCAGATCCTGACTTTGAACTGTTGTTAATATCCGATCTATTCTCAACCGCTGATTAAAAATTTGTCCATCTTGTTTCAACGCCATCTTCTTCAATATTCTCCTCATTTGTCATTAACTGTCCATTTCTATACCTCTTCCGAGCTAACTTTCCAGCTGTAATGTAAACAAACCAGATGTAAGACTACATTTTCATTGGTTCAATAACGGTTTTACCTTTGAGCATGTAAGAAAATGTAATTCTCTCTCTAACACTCTAAAATAAATAAAGAAAATAAAAATATGTATTATCTAGCATATTTCTATATAAGTTATATGGGAGAATATTAAAATATATAATTACAATTGTAATGCATTAAATAAGCATTGTTATATTATTACGCACGCGCAATGGAGAATACGTTGGTATTTATATTGTTTCAAAATGATCACTTTCAGAATTTTTTTTAAACATTGGAGAAGAAACCATTTGAAAAGCACAGAGAAATAAATAATTTTGAAGGAAACACCGGTAGAACCATGAAACAATTCTGCGGGTGTGCGGGTAATCTGACTCGCCATGGGCGACCCGCAAGCGCAATTCAAACGTCGCTATGCGACATGTAACAATATATTGTAACCCTCTTCTGATGTTGGGGCGCCTGGAAGGCGGAGTTACGCTGCCCCGATGATATATGATGGGCGGTGATGGTGGCCATGATGCGCCAGGAGAGGCCTTACTTCTGAACTTAATAAATATGTTAATGATTGTAATGATGGCCAGATGATATAAGGTGACCGTATGGGCCTTCACGCTTCCCGACATTTGTCTTACAGTTGAGGAAAAGCCCCGAAAAAAAAACTTACCCAGGAAACTTGTCCCGACCGGGGATCGAACCCTCTGCATGACTAGGCAGCACGCTACCTCGAGACCACAGCTTGTAAATCCTGTTTAGATAGACGATATATCTCTATACTATTAAGCTTTTTTTTTCATTTCTCTTATTATTTAGTGAACATATTTAAGTAGTCACAAAATAATAGAAAGTTAAAAGAGGAATTAAACCTCTAATTAGTGCTTTCAAAGCACCGTTATCTAAGATTTAACTTTACTTACCTAAGGTATTTCACGTTTTAATAGTTACTCCTATTCACATTCAACCAGGGGTATCAGCCTGAACGGTTACAGGCAGGAAATTATATTTTATTCTAGTACTTTGTTAGCCTCTTTACCATTATTGGTTGGAATTATGTATCTTTATGACAGTAATAATTTAACTTTTTTATGGGGTCAACAGGAGGGTTTTTTTTTTATTTAGGAATAATTCTGGCATTCCTGGTAAAAAATTATCTATATTTTCTGTTCATTTATGACTCTCTGAGGCCCACGTAGAGGCTCCTGTAAGAGGATCAGTAATTTTAGCAACTAAAGGGGCTATATGTTCAAACTATTTTAATTCGTTGTCTGTCAATGTATTTGTTAATTCATATATTTGTAATTGTTCTATGATGTCGGTATTGTGCCTGCTATCCTTAATAAACGCATTTCTGCCGTTTCAGTCTTCCTTTTTCGGATCTATTTAATGTCCAGTTTTCATTTCCGTATGTTAGGAGCGGGACTGCCAAGACCTTTTAAAATCTCACCATTGTATATCTCCTGATTTTGTTGAGCAAGTTCTTTGAATAACGTGTTTAATGATTATAATTTTGATTGGATTATGCGCGTGCGCGCCTGGTTGTGTAATGAATTTAGCTCGCGCTAATGTGTTGTTGTTAATGTGTTGTAGCATAAGGCAGTAATTCGATTCCCATCACATGTAATCTTGTCTTGGGATCCGGTAGCGCTCTTGAGCCTCATGAATATTCCGTGACGTCATGCATATGAATAACGCGTTCTGTTTAAAAGGTTCATTTGTTTTTCTTTCTTACATTTACAATTAGTGCCGGAGCTGCGAAGAGCGATGAAAAAAAATAAACAA
This sequence comes from Diploptera punctata, assembly GCA_030220185.1. Classification (NCBI taxonomy): domain Eukaryota; kingdom Metazoa; phylum Arthropoda; class Insecta; order Blattodea; family Blaberidae; genus Diploptera; species Diploptera punctata. The sequence continues at coordinate 50,065 of JASPKZ010005930.1, forward strand.
GAGACAATCTGTTCTAACTTGCACCAGTGTTTGATGTTTTTTTTATTGCATTTGTAAGTAATGTGATCCCACTGCAGGCGATAGGAGGCCCTTGAGGTAGTAGGGGATTAAGGCTCCCACTTTTCCTAGACACTTGGTACTTGATGTCAGCCCTGTGTGACCGTCGCCTTTACCCCCAGAACAAACGTTTGGTACACATTTCCGTTAGAGGCTGAGTCGACATCAGGTCCGTAGTGCTTCCAGAAGGTTTGGGCCAGTTTAAAATGCCTAACCTCACCGGGACTCGAACCTTCGACCTTCCGCCTTGTTGTGTATTGCCTTAACCACTACGTTCATTTGTACAAACATTTTTATTCAGTACTTATTTTAGGCGTCCCGCGCCGTAGCTGAGTGCTTAAGGCAACAAGCTTGGCGCAGAGCTACGGAAATTGCGCTGGTTCGAGTCTCCATGGGGGAAGACATTTTCTCATGGTATTTCGGCCAGTATGGGACCGGTGCCCACCCAGCATCGTGAGGCATTTGGGATAGCTACAATGAGTAGCGGTCCAGGTTGAGAAAATTAGGTATAACGACTGGGGGACTGGACATGCTGACCACATGTCACACCTACACTAGCCTAGATGATAATCTGCCTCTGTGACTGACACATGTGGATGGAAGGCCAGCAGCCGGATGGTAGGCTAAGGGCCTTCTAGGCCTGTCGCCCCATGGAATTATTTATTATTATTACTTATTTTAGCGCTTTAATGTTGCTGTAAAATTCTTAATATGATACAATTATTGATTCCTCTTCTTCCCGCTGCGGTTCATAGGTGCTCCCCTAGTGATAATCCATCTGCAAAAGCATAACAGCCAAGTGGTTGGACCTTAGTCTGTTCTTTATTATAGTTAGCAGTCAGAGTTAATTTGTTACAGTTATTTCCCAAATATGTCATGAATGGTATGCGGTCAACACAGACATGTAGCAGGTAACTAAGGTGTTCGTAGAATGAAGGAGATCCGTAAATTTTGCTCAGATATGTTTATTCAGACTTGAGGTTCTTTTACAAGCCTGTAAATTTTGTGACTCGGGAGTCACGGCACCCCACACGCGTCCGGTACTCATTTACGTTAGAGGCTGAGTCCACAGCAGGGCCATGGTGCCACCAGAATGTTTTAGTGAGTTTTAAAATTTTGGCCGCCCCGCGCCGTAGCCGAGTGGTTAAGGCAAGGTGTCTTGGCGCAGAAGTACGGGACTTGCGCTTGTTCGAGTCTCCATGGGGGGGAAGAAAATTTCTCGTGGAATTTCGGCCCTTTGTTTTATGGAACGGTGGCCCACCCAGCATCGTTGGGGCATTTGGGTACCTACAATAAGATTAGCGACTCCAGGTTGAGAAGACCAGCTATAACGGCTTGGAGACCCGACATGCTGACCACATGTCACCACTACACTGGCTTATGATCGTCTATCTCTGTGATTAACAGATGTGGACGTGAGACCAGCTGCCAACTGTTAGTCCAAAGGCCTTCTAGGCCTGTCGCGCTTGGAGTGTTATTTTTTAATTTGACCCCACCCGGATTCGAACCTCGACCTTCCGCTCTGTAGCGTGTTGTTCTCCCCTGTACAACTTCGTTTTTAAAGTAGGCGATATAATGGTTTATAGACCTGTACACTTGAATCTCTTGTGACGGTGACCAATAAAAATGGATTTAACCCTAACTAGGGGCTGTACACATGACGTGTGGCGGTCGTATTGATCGCAGAGCCAATAATTAACTCTGTGTTCTTTAATTGTGTTAACAAACACTTAACAGAGGTAATTGAGTTAGTGAGAAGCACTTAAAAACTGGTTCTAACTAGATTTGGTGGTCTGGACACACTCAACACTCTCTGACCCACGTTAACTCTTCTTTTATTAACTAGCTTTGTTTTGTTTTACACTTTTCTTACTTTGAGACAGTTGAATGCGTTTGATCTAACTTTGAGTGCGTCATTTGTCTTGTATTTATTAACTGTCCTGTAAGAGGAATTCAGAGCCACAGGTGGATCAGTTTTCCTCGGAGATACCCTATTTCTTGACCCCACTGAGACCCATAAGTGCACTTCCCTTCAGAAGGAAGATATAATAGTTTTTAATGTAGTGATCCATCTACATACATCGTACCTTAGGATACCTTTGGGAACATAAGAGGTTAAGGCTCCCACTTTCTAGACAATCGGCATGAGATATCAGTCCTGCATAGCAGTTTAAAAATGTGACAGAATCAGGACTCGAACCCCTTAACTTCCTCCATAACGAACTATACTACGACGAGCCCCACTTTTTAATGTAACTGCTGAACTGCAATGTCGCACTGAGTGTAGGCCTATTGCTAAAAATACTGAAAATCTCTCTCTGCTTCAGTTTCATACCCTACGTGCCTTTCGCCACCAGGGAAGATACAGGGAAACGACCTGTAGAGAGACATTATGCAACTCCGATCACGCATATTCCTTTTTGACCACAGATGGACATAATAAGAGTGATCATCTCAGTGCCGGTGCCACGTTTGAGGCAACACGAACATTTTAGACTAAACACGTTATTCAGTCAGTCATTCATACAAAACAACTCGAATATTACCTGGATGATGATGATGTTTACATGGCCACATGATGTTCGGATGCAAAATAAAATAAAATCTCGCCCAGGAGGCTTTTCTCACTAATTTCGAAATCGGGTCCTCTGCATACTGAGCATCGACGTTATTACGCGCTAATACGGTGAACGCTTATGAAAAAATCTGTAGACTCCGACCATTATTATACTTGCTTATGAGAAACGGCCGAATGTTAACTGCCAGTCCATTGGGACTACTATGGAAGAATACAATAATAATAATAATATATATTATTATTAGTTTACAAGGAAGTTGGTTGTATAGAGAGGGGAAAACATAGGACCAGACTTAGAATGTACATTCTGCAAACCTTGAAAATTACGTCATGATGCGTGAAATGAACTATATTAACAAGCCAAAACTACAATTTCACCTTTATAAAAAGAAAGTGGCGTATTTGTTACATAGACTTGAGCCTGTATTTTAGAAACGCCCCGATCCTATTCCGACCCTTGTAGAAAAATACTTAAGAGTTATTTATGAAATTGTGAGCTATGAACATAATTTACTGTCTCTGTTTGTTTCAGGTGAGTTTGTGTCATTGTTCTTCAAGTTTTCGCCGTATGTGAGTATTAATTTATGTTTAATACAGTGTACTATAGAGTGACTCGTAAATTGATTACCATTTCATTCATATACAATGTGCATATATGTGTGTGTGTGTGCCAGTATAACTCTGGGTCGTCTGATGCAATTTCAACCAATCGAGGCAGAGATACGAATGTAAAACCTAAAAAAAAAACACGGTGCGACGAGTAAGAAACCCCTAGCATTCTAGAGGGTCGATAGATCTTTGCAAATAAAAATAATTCAAAACGACTCGTTTAAGTTACAACATGACTCTGAAACGCGTTGTGCAATTTCAACCATTAACAGTACAAGTACAGCCTGTATAACATAATGAAATTGTCAACCATTGCATACCGAAGCCTACCTTGAAATTTCTCCCAGAGAAGCGTTGTGATATACCAAGGCAGTGTCCAAAAATATCCGCCGTTTTAACTGCAAAGCACTAAAACCAGCACCAAATTTCTCATTTAAACTATTGGGAAGTAATACAATTCTTGAATTGGTAGATTGGATAACCCCCAATTGCTGCCCGCGCCGCTAATCGCCTCACACCACTGTTTTCTCACTTAAGGAGGAAGTCCAATTCCGTACAGTGGGTTGCCATTTCTGGATTTTGGCTTCGATTTTTCTGCTTTGCAGTTAAAATGGCAGACTTTTTTTACACGGCCTTGGTACATCACAACGCTTCCCTGGAAAAACTTTCAAAGTAGGTTTCGGCATGAAATGGTTGTCAGTTCCCTTGTTAGACTCTTGATGCATGGTTAGTGATAAATAGAGTTTAAGGGTTTGCTAATATTGTTGTCAGTCCCGATGTCATTTAAGCCTACGTTTGTCCCCTGGGATGTGAAGAGAAGCCACCTAAATTAGTATCGAACTGTTGTTTTTCGGCTCATTGAAATTAATAGTGTCGTTCCCGATGTCGTTTAATTCCATGTTTAGCCCTCATATGCAGGGGGGAAATAGATAAACGATATATTTTTCAAAATAATTTAGATAGTATAGGCCCAGATTTCATAGTATCAATATTGTTGTTAATCTATTGGCCATATGGTTTGGACAAATAAATGCCCAGTTCCATGCAAAAAGAACTGAAAAGCATTAAAATGAGCATGAAGTGCATGCGTTGCATGATAATTCAATGGAAAAGCAGCCGATTGATCTGCCAGAGATGAAGGGCTTATATGGAATGTAAAACTGTATGGATATTATAAACTATCAATTATGATTTGAGGCTGGCTGTACAATAAACCTAGTTAAAGTTCTGGGGATTCTATGTCAGTATGCCTTCTATATAAATTCAAATAAAAAAGCGCAAAAACTTATAATTTAATTTTGTAGTATGTGAATAATTACCTCAGAGAAATATATATGTCGAGTTTTTTCCCCCTCAATAAAGTGTGAAATGCCTTAAAATTAATGAGAAGATGAGCTCAAACTAACCTTTGCTATGTAAAATATGTATTAGTCATTACTCAGTGAATGTAGCGAAGTTATCAGGAAATTCCGCTAACAAGCAAGTGTACACTAACTCACCCATTTTCTGACACTGATGTAGTAATGTAGGTGGATTCTTGGGAAATAATGCTCTTATATGTGAGCAAACATTTTGGCAATTGGCTCTAGCGAGAACATGTGTTATCACATTGGTCAACACGACGCTGAAAGACATTTCTTCTCTTATGGAATATTCACAGGTGGTATGGTGGCATATAATTGTTTTTAGGACAATTTTTAGACCAAAGAGAGATGAACAAACAGGTGAATGGAGAAAGGTTCTTAACAATGAGTTACATGGTCACAGTTATTAGAATAAGTAGTGGAAATAGTAATAGAAATCACATTAAACTACTTGCTATCCATGTATGTCTTTAGTTGCTTAATTTATATAAAAATAATGTACACATATGTACGTGCTGTATATCATCACACGAGGAATAATAACTAGCTCACTGGTACTATTAAACTTGTAGGTTAATAACCGCGCGGACATAAGCTATACACGCACCCCTATCCTGAGATATCTTCCGATCGTCCCCCAAATCACGGTTAATGTTATTCTCCTACCCCTTTCTCTTGTACCAAATGGGCGTTATCCTTCAGGTTTCCTACAAGATGCATGTCCCTCTTTGATTCCTCATTCGTGCCATAGCAAGTCTACCAGGCTTAACTGTTCTTATTATATCTAGCTTCCTATAAAGATCATGTAGCTCAATGTTATTTACTCTTCTCTTCTCCATTCACTTGTGTGTTCATCTCTGTTTGGTCCAAACATATTGCTAAAAATCTTATTCTCAAATACTCGTAATATTTTCTCCTCCTTTAAACAATTTAGTCGAAGTTTCACATCTATATGGTATGGCTGAAAAGCATTTACCGCGGGATGGGGTTATATGGAGAACTGATGTCCGTGCGGCGTGAATCTCTGGTGATAATTAACCCGCCCGTCGTGAGAAATAGCGTTCTACATTCGTTTTGTTAAGAATGTACATGTAATAACGTTTAGAGGCCGTGAAATGCGTCCCTTTGTATCGACACGTGACGCAAAGAAAGTTGACAGTCTCTCTTCTGACAAGTAGCACATTTACGTTATGTTTTGTTTTAAATAAAATTACCTACAAGTTAACGTTAAGTTGGTTAGAACTGGAGCACTTGTTTTAACAGGATGTTTTTTTTTTCTATCGGAACATTGAATCCGCTTGGGGGCTGCGCTTTACACATTCAATTCTATATAAATGAAGTTCATTACATGTATTAATATACGCTCCGCTCCGTTCTAAATCTCAAAACTCTCAAATTATTTTTACTCTTTTTTTCGGAATCTATTTTATTTCATTGTAACAGGCAGACATTGAGGAGGATAATTTACAGACAGCAGAAATGCTAGTCGCAGAGCCAAGTGCATTAGAGGTTGAAATGGCGATTGAAAAATTGAAGATGTATAAAGCACAGTTTCAGATGAGATCCTAGCAGAACTGATAAAATCGGGGGAGAAAAATTGATGGAAAATATTCGCTGGTTGCTTAGTATGATTTGGGAAAAAGAAGCTTTTACAGATGAATGGAAGATATCAATTATCGTACCAATTATAAGAAAGGAGATAAAACTGATTGCAACAACTACAGGGGCATCTCATTACTTTCAACTTCGTACAAAATTCTAACAAATATATTAGTAAGCAGACTTACTCCCTATATTGATGACATTCTAGGAGATCATCAATGTGGATTTAGAAGAAACAGGTCTACAACATATCAGATTTTTAGTATAAGACAGATTTTAGAAAAGAAATGGGAATATAATGGTACTGTACATCAACTATATTGTAGACTTCAAAAAAGCATATGATTCAATTAAGAGGGAGAAGTTATATAGTATCCTGCTGGAGTTCGGAATTCCTAAAAAGTTAGTTAGACTTATACGAATGTGTCTAAATGGCACAAAGAGTAGGGTGCGTGTAGGCAAACAGTTTTCGGACACTTTTGAAATACAGAATGGGTTGAAGCAAGGAGATGCACTATCTCCTCTACTATTTAATTTTGTACTAGAGCATGCCATTAAATCTTTAGAGAATGAGGAAAGCTTACAACTGAATGGTATTAATAAGCTGTTAGTTTATGCTGATGATGTATTGTTGGCCGATAGCGAGGAGATACTAAAGGACAATGCGCAAACACTAAGAAATTAGGACTGGAAGTAAATATCAATAAAACTAAATATATGGTCACACGTAGAAATTCATTATATAATGGAAATGGACAGCTAATGACAAATGAGGGAAATTTTGAGGAAGTGGCTGAATTCAAATACCTAGGAACAATAATCACAAATATGAATGAGATGCACAAAGAAATTAAACATAGGCTCAATTCTGGAAATGCATGCTATTATGCATTGCAGAGACTCTTGATGTCCCAACTCCTTTCAAAAAAACGTTAAACTGAAAAATATAAAGCTATTATTCTACCAGTTATATTATATGGGTGCGAAACATGGACTCTTACTTTAAGGGATGAAAGGAGATTACAAGTATTTGAGAATAAAGTACTGAGGAAAGTTTTTGGACCAAAGAGAGATGAACAGACAGGTGAATGGAGAAGACTACATAACAATGAACTACATGCTCTTTATAGGAAGCCAGATATAATGAGAACAGTTAAAGTCTCCTAGACTGCGATGGGCAGGACATGTTGCACGTATGGGGAATGAAAGACTTGCATGGAAGCTTCTTGTAGGAAAGCCAGAGGGAAAACGCCCAGTTGATAGACCAAGAATGAGGTGGGAGAACAACATTAAGTATGATTTGAGGGAAGTAGATTATACAGGGAATGATTGGAAAGCATTAGCTCAGGATAGGGATGTATGGAGGCGCGCGGCCATGAACCTACGGGTTCGATAGCTCCAGTGATTACGTAAGTGACGGGCGTTTATTATCTAAGATTTATCTCGTCTAGATTTTAATTTGAGACATTGTGATAACAGGCAAAAAGTCGCTTGTAATTAAAAAAAGGCGTTTTTTAAACACACATGGAAATCAATGGCTTTACAAATAATTTTTTTTAACGCACAAGGGCATGGACGGCTTTCCAGAATGAGTGATCAGTTCATTGTCAGGGCCTCCTCCGAGACAACACAGGATTAAGACGAAACACACCATTCACACACATACTAAACATGGCGAATATGGTAACGATGGTCAGAAGTTGTTGGGGGACCGTTTGGGCCTTAACATGTTCTGATATTTGTCTTACAAGTGAGGAAAAGTCCCTAACCAACTAACTTACTGGTTCTATCGAATCCATAGGTTCATGGCCGCGCGGGCATAAGCTCTCCACACATCCCTATCCTGGGCTGTTTTATAATCATCCCCTGTGTAATCTACCTCCTCAAATAATGGATAATGTAATTCTCCCACCTCATTCTTTGTCTACCAACTGGGCGTTTCCCGTCTGGTTTTCCTACCAGAAGCATCCATGCACCTCTTTCATCCCCTAGACGTTCCTCATTCCATGCCCATCTCAGCCTATGAAACTTAACTGTTTTTTATTATATATATATACACACACAAACCCCTAGGTAACTTATTTTGACGGGGAATCGAACGTGTAAACAACACTACCCACCTCAGCGGAGCCCAAAGCACATTGAATTGACGTACTGGACGCCCTCTTAATCTGATATTTATAAGTAATTAATATATCAGTTCTGATATGCTACTTCGTGTTATGTTGAATTTAACTCTTTTCTGATATCTTCATTTGTGTTTCTACCTCTTCTCTGATATCGTACCACATCTCTGGCTATCTTTCTTCTTTGTCATGATCCAGACACGTCAGTATAGGAGAGACGGAAGAATCAGTTCTTATGTAATATTTTTATGATTAATTTTAATTTAGAAATGAGGTTTATGAAGGACTATGTTCAATATTTAATTAAATAGTTGCCCCGAAAAGAGATCTAACCAACAAAAATTCGAAAGTCGAGTTTTCAGTGGATTAGTGATCTACTCGGAGAATATCACGGCATGGTGCATTTAAAATTATCCATACTCTCTTCCAGACCTGTTTTATTTATTTCTAAAAGTTGGCTTTCAAGCGAATAGTGATCTATATGTAACAAAATGGCGAAATCAGTTAGTCAAGCCATTAATAGCAGTGCAGAAAAACAATTATTGCACATGTACAAATTCATTCCACCACAGTTCCGTGAATTCTAATCAGAATCTTGGAGAAATTGAATGAAAGTAAGAAATTCACAAAGAATACAAAGAAATAAAATTAAATGGTAAATAAAAACCGAAAACTGATATAGTTAGAAATTTTTCTAACTGAGTCAGTGCTCAATATGTATTTTCTATTTCTAACTATAGCATTTTTAGTTAAATATATGTGTTAGATCATTTTTCCACTTTATAGAGATAGATAACTTTTACACTCAATTCTGTATTAAATTGTCAATAATTAGTTATTAGCATGTTATTTTGCATTCAAATTGGATGTTTATGTTTCCAATAGGATGAGAGAACAAAATGTATATGGTATAATAAAGTCAAGATTTTTAAGATATATTACGAAACTCCGTTGAGGTCACTGTGTTAAAGAGTTAAGAATTATAAAACAATACCTGATATCTCAGTCGTCATCAATAATTTGCAGTGTTGTTTTATAGGAGGCCTTTCGATAACTCAAGTATCATCTTCTGCTACATGTTGGTACTGACTGTTGTCGGTAATTATTTTTTATAGAGGGTTTGTATTGCTGGGTGCGATTTTCATTCAGCAGGTATTTATTTGTGGTTTCCGTGATGATTTCTTGTTCTTCGAGAAGGTTGATTTTCGGTGTATCATTTTCTCTATGTAGGATCGATAATACATTGTCTATTGTGTTGAATTGATATAATGAAGGTAATAGCCTCAAAGTGAACTATTTTTTTTTTTTCCTCCAACAATTTGTAGTGTGTGGGTTAGATCTCTTTTCGGGGCAACTATTCAATTATTAAATACATTATGTTTTATAAGAATGTAGTAAGTGTTTTGGAACAGCTTGTGTCTGTAGAGACGGTAGATAATCAATTGTAGAGGCGAGTGGTAATAATAATAATAATCAGAGCATATCTGCGCGCGGTTAATGTACCTCAGTTTTACAGTTATTTTATCTCGTTCCCCCAGAAACTGCACCGAGCATAAGTTGCACAACTTGCAGTTAACTGATAAACTTATAATTAACCGAAGTGACACGTTACATTAATTTATTTGTGAAAGTTTTAAGTTCTCTTGCGAACCCATCTCTGCCTCCCTCTTCTTCTCTCTGTCTATTGCTAACTCTCTCTCTCTCTCCCTTTTCTGTTTATTTATTTCTCTTTTCTCCCTCTCTCTTCTCTCTTTGTCTTTCTTTCCTTCTTTTCTATTTATTTATTTTCCCATTTCTGTTAATTTTATTTTTATCTATCCTCTTCTCTTTCTTCTGGTTTTCTGTTCTGTGTCTTTCTCTCTCTCTCTATTCTCTGTTTTTCATGATATAACGCTTTCTCTTTCATTATTCTGTCTCTCCTTTTTTCTTGTTCTCTATCTTCATTTCTTTTTCCTCTCTTTTTCTCGCTGTTTCTTCTCATTTTTCTTTTTTCTGTTTCAAATTTCTCTCTCTCTCTCTCTCTCTCTCTCTCTCTCTCTCTCTCTCTTTCTCTTATAATATCTCTTTTCTCTCTTTCCTCTGTCTTTCCTCTGTTGCATATGATAAAAAACAATACGCTACAAACACGAAGGTCGAGGGTTCAAGTCCCAGTAGTCTTGGTGAAGGGTTACATGACTTCGAGTACCCATGGGGGAAGACATTTTCTCGCCTAATTTCGGGCAGTACGCGACGTTGCTCACTCAACTTCCTGACCTATATAATATATATATATATATATATAGTAAGTAGCGGCTTAATGTTTAGTCTTTACTTTTTGTTGGTTGTTTCCCTGTGGAGCTGTTTTCAGAATTAGAGAAGTGCACGGTGCCAAAACCTTGTCTGTCATTTGTTGAGCACGTTAATTATTGGCATGGCCGTTATTCAGGTGTTTGTGAGATGGCATTCCGGAGCCTGACGGGCATTAGTAACTGTTACAACTTTATTTTAAAACTGAAAGAAATTACACCTTGGCTCCCAGCTACCTCCCTAATTACCTCTTCTCTTTGGATTTCCTGATTATAGTTCTGTTGTCAGCCATTCTAAGCTACCTCCAATGTAATGAAAACAAAGCAGTCAACTTGTACAGCTTCAGACAGAGAATCTTTCCAGCCGTCAAAAGTTAAGTCTTTCTTTGTATTAGTTTTATATAACGCTACACATACATCCACAGATTTGGCTTTTTTTAAAATATTTTTTTTTTCTTTTCCATATAGGTGAGTTAATTGTCGAAATGAAGTTCCGAGTGCCGTTAGATTTTCTATCAAAAGCACTATAATTTGAAGTAGGAAACAGTAAAATTATCTAAATAAAATTAAAGTAAAATGATTTTGTATTTTAATATTTAGAACATATCTAAATATTTCATTGTTGGGTATTGACAAATAAAAAAACTCTTAATAATAGAAATATTTTACTAGATAAATATTTTTTAAAATAATTCTTTTAAAAATTATTTTAATTCATTGTTGTCAGAATTCTAAATATTCCTATTAAACTTTAAAAATAAAATCTGAGTAACTTTATACTCCCATAAATGAAAGTAAACTAAATTGTGATTGGAATTAAAAACACTTATCTTTCTTATATGACCAATCGGATTTAACCTTACATTAAATAGAATTGTCAACAATATAAATTAAGAGTAATGTCATGTGACATAATAATTTACTTTAAAATGTTAAATTTATTCATTCTTTATCAACGTTTCTTTCTAAATGGAAGCGATAATAGCTCTTCAGATAATATTTAATAATTTATCCGATTCTAGGATTGAAAAACGTAAATGTGTATACCTAAAATGAAAATCAACGTTATTTAGAAGAAGAAGAATTGATTTTAAATATTTGGTGAAGGATATTATCACTAAAATATACTTGATCTTCTTGGAACTCAAGACTTGGAATACATCTGAATTATTTCAACAACAATTAATTTTATGAAAGCATCTCCTGTGTACGAACTTCCGAACCATGGGAAGAGAATCCAGCTCTTCCGCAATTTACCTGAATTAATCTCGATCCAAACCTGAAACTAACCAGAAATCCCTTGTGGGACGAAAATCCTTCATCAACAGTTAAATGAACTAATTAATCGTGGGACTTTTTTTCCCCCCCTTCAAATTTTGACATACAGATAAAGAAGGTTGTACGATTAATTTTTTTTTTTGGGAAGGGGGGTTCATAGAAAAGTGATTGACCTCCATGGACTCTTTAATTCAGGCGGACTCCTGGGATAGAATACCCTAATGTGCGAGTAAATATGTTGGCAATTGGCTCTAGCGGGAACTATGTTATCACATTGGCCAACAGCGCTAGCAGTAACTTGTTCTCCTATCGAATAATTAACAGGTGGCACGGTGCCATAGAGTAGCCAAAAAATGTATCTGTTTAGGCATTGAATCTGTCATATATGGTTTATAGATAAGACACATGACGTGTGTTGCGACGCATCAGTCAACAGGAGTCAAGTGTAAGAGGGAAACAATGAAACAGGGGGCGTGTGAAAACACTGTGCGAGGCTGTTAATTGACAGACAGCGTTCATCCAAATCGCTCTTTGTTACATTCCTGGCCACAGCATTTATATACCTGTACACACTACAATTCCAAATATTTTTCCTACTTTGAGCGAATTCTAATTCACGTTGTTTTTCATCGATACTGTTTACTGGATATCGAAAAAATAGCTGTTGAAGTTGTTCACATGAACATATTTTAGTAATATATATATATATCCTCAACTCGTAACTATCTCAGGGCCAGGTCGAGGGATGGGATGAGATGAGATGAAGCCCTTATATAGAGGTCTATGAACGACAAAGGTGCCGGCCGACCCGACTGACGCATCATCACAGGGGATGATGAATGAAATGAAAGTAAATAGATGAGATGAGTATGGAGAAATGGTGGAATGAAATCGTGGCAGGATAAAACGGGAGAAACTCCGAGAAAAACCTGCACAAGCTCCTTTCCTTCCCCAATAAAACCCATATGGAGTGACCGAGATTCGATTGTGTGTGTTTGAATGTTATATTGCAGATTTTCGCGGATATAAGATAAGAAAGTTTTCTTATATATATTCATTCATCTTAGCAAATCCCAAATATTCATGAAAAAACTATATTTATATGGCCACCACTGTGGTCGTACTGTTACTACCTCGTATGCAGAGGAACCTCGTTCTATCCCCGGTCGGACCATGTTTGCTGGGTGATGATTTGTTTCGTTTTTTCCTCCCTGTCAGACAAATGTCAGGAATTTTAAGGCCGAAACGGTCCCCGAGTATCATATGGCCATCATTATCTTATTAGTCACGAATAGTATGAATGGTGTGTTTGATCTTAATGTTGTGTTGTCTCGGTGAAGGCTTTGACATTGAGCTGTTCACTCATTCGGGGATGCCCTCCATGCCGTTGGTTTTGTCTTATTAATGGTTCTTCTCCGTGCCATTGTGTGGCGAAAAAATGGTGTGGTTCTTAGTTCAAAATTCATATTACGAAAGGTTACGCCACTGTAAGTGTAAAGTAGGTCTGCCTATAAGGGAGAGGTTAAACTGAGTTATGAAGTAAAATAAATAACTTGACAAATGCCGTCGTTCTCAAGTAGTTTAACATGTTTACAAACTATAGGCCTTTCAAGAATGAGCTTCCATATTCAGCATAAGGATGTGCGTTAATCAACGGAATTTTATAATGCAAAAACTATATAATTGTGAGCCAGGCCTATATGATATGTATAGGAAGCCAGATATGATAATAACAACAATTAAGTCTCGTCGACTGCGACGGACAGGACATATGGCACGTATGGCGGATGAAAGAGGTGCGTGGAAGCTTCTTGTAGGAAAACCAGAGGGCAAACGCTCAGTTGGTAGACCAATAACATTATTCACGATTTCTGAATAGATTATGCAGGGGAGAGGATTGGAAAACATTAGTTCAGGATATGGATGTATGGAGAGCTTATGTCCATGAACCGATGGGTTCGATAGAGCTAGAGAACTAGTTAGTTATTTTATTAATATCAGACTTAAGTTAATTGAATACAATGGTAATAATGGATTCAATAAACACATGTATGCGATTTAAAATTAAACATACTTTCAGATGTTGTAGTGTTAGAGGGTGGGGGCCAGGCATCTTCACAGAGTGTGGACATGAGTGTAGGTCAGGCATGTTGGCCACTGGTCGTGAAAAAGAGATAATTTACAGATAAAACTCGTTTGTGAAGATGTGGAGCACGACTGGCACTGGAATGATTCTGGAGCCGCCCCTAACATATTTTCTTATTGGAATTTTACATACGACTTGAGTGCAGTCTGGTAGACCTGGTTTTCAATACTTATTGGCAATGGTACTGCCAACCATCGCATGCTGAAACCTACCTTGACATTTCTTCCAGAGAAGCGTTGTGATGTACCAAGGCTGTATCAAATAAATAACATATTTACTTACATACTCACTGGCACTATCGAACCCGTAGGTTCATGGCCGTGAGGACATAAGCCCTCCATACATCCCTGTCATGAGCTAATGCTTTCCAATCATTCCCTGTATAATCTACTTCCCTCAAATCATGTATGTTACTCTTCCACTCCATACTAGTATTTGAGCATATAATTCTTAGGAAAATTTGGGAGCAAAGACACACTAGGAGTTTGGTGAATCGAGAAGATTGCATAACAATTAGCTACATGATATTTATAGGAAACCATATCCAATAACAGTTGAGTTTCGTAGACTGTCGATGGGCAGAGCATTTAGCACGATTAGGGAATGGAAGATGGATAATGGAAACTTTTTCGTAGAAAAATCATGATAAAATCGCCAAGAATGAGGTGGGGAGAATCGTATTAATCACGATTTAATCAGCGAATGATTGGAAAACAACTCAGGATAGGATGCATGGTGACCCTATTTCTCGCGCGGGCATGAACCTACGGGTTCGATTGTGCCTGTGATTCTGTTCTAATTGTAAATGTCAATGCGAACCTGAGTGTTTATGTGCTAGTGTAGATTTAGCAGTAGTTTGAGATTGACTGTGAGTCAGTAAATCAAATATTAGAACTGTTGGTGGAAGGTATTGTGTAAAGTTCGATGACAGTTGGTTATTGTCTTGATAGCTTATTATGATAAGGTGTATCACTTCTTAGTACAGTGTTTGTACGTCTGTATTGAACGATAAGAGTTCATCCTCACGAATAAATTGTCTCAAGGTCGCTGAATAATACTGCACGCGAGTTCGATTCTCCGTTCTTGATATGTGCATCTTTCTCTTCTTTTTTAACCATCTCTTGTGTCTCAGCATCTTTCTGTACTCATTCCTATTTCCTGTGAGTTTCAAAACTTCCCCTGCAGTTTCCATGTCCCTCTTTCACTTCACGTTCACAATATATTTGCTTCCCATCGCAGTCTATGAGAACTTAACTGTTATTTATTATATCTGATATATCTGGTTTCCAATATAAAGAAAATCGGTTATGCAGTGTTCTCCATTCCTCCCTTTGTTCCAAAAAAATCCATAAGAATTTATTCTCAAATACTCGTAATATTTTCTCCTCCCTTAGTAAGAAGTCTTGTTAATATATACAGTAAAACTTGTTTAATCCGGAACGTGAATAATGCGGAAATCTGATAATGTGAACGAATTTATTGGTTCCGGCAAAATAATACTAATTTTACGTGTATTTATTTTGCATAAAACGGAATCTGTCCAACGCGGAAACGGAAGAATATTTATACACAATTCATGAAAATTTTTTTATAAGGCGGAAAGATAGAGAAAGATAAATAATTAGTTTCCACTTCATTGAATTCCCGTTAGGCGAATTATTATCAATTAGTGATGATCCCTGCTGCCCGCGCCGGGTGAAGTAGAGTTTATACGTGTTTCTGGAATTTTATTTCGGCCTTTGCGAAATACAGGTTGGTTTAACCAAATATTTGGCGTGTGGCATCTGACTTACAAATAAACAGTGTACTGTAAAAATATTAAATTAGTTTAAGATCTGAGACCGATTGTGTACGTATCTCTTACAGGTAGCTTTCTAAATTTACGGAATAAAGATGGCTAATCATATGTATCATTGACATTAAATGAAAAAGTGCAAGTGTTTCAAGATGAAAAAAAAAACTCTCAATACGCGAAATAATGACTAAATTAAATGTGGAAAAGCCCAATTTTGTGAGATTTTAAAGCACAAAGAATCACGAATAAATTAATGCAAGGAAATATTCAAATAGCAACGAGGTGTGTTTTGCAAGTCCACGATTAAAAAAGAAAGAAAGAAACTCCAAATTTCCGGACCTATGCTCCAAAGTCAAGCTCTAGCTGTTGCTAAGTTCCTAGGGAATAACGATTTCTTCAGGTTGGCTGTGGACAGTTTTAAAAGGCGATAACAATGTAGTGTGGAATGAAATTTACGGGGAATCAAAGGAATTGGAGGAAAGTATGGTTAGTGAGTTGAAACCGAAACTGCGTACTTCAATTTCAGGATACGCGCCTAAGACATTTAACACTGACGAAACGGCTGTTTTTTCGCGTCTTACCGTCGAAGTCGCTCATACATACTATACTTTACTATCCAACGGCAGCGGAACTAACAATTAATCCAAGGTACATAAAAAGACATACAGTGCTCTATAATCTAAGATTAGTTAATATTCTTTAATGTAGAATGTTGTCTAATGTGAAAAAAAATCGATCCCATGCGATTCCGCTTTGAACAAGTTTTACAATAAAACTTGTTTAATCCGGAACGTGAATAATGCGGAAATCTGTCCAATGTGAACAAATTTATTGGTCGCGGCGAAATAATAGCAATTTTACGTGCATTTATTTTGCATAAAACGGAATCTGTCCAACGCGGAAACGGAAGAATATTTCTACACAATTCATAAAATAATGTTATAAAGCGGAACGGTATATATATATTAGCCATCAGCAATTTTTTGAAGGCAGGCCCCAAGACGGCTTTTACAAATAGAGATTCAAACCAAATGGACAAATAAATATCAAAACAAAACAGACCTAATAGTCACTGACCCTAAATTTCATTGTTCAAAGCTGTTGTCGTATTTCACATGCCGAAATGTATTTTGATAAATGCCTCCATCGCCACGATCGGTATATTATTGTTTCAACTTGTTCCTTGGAATAATTTTGATTGAATAACACGTGTCTCTTGTGCTTTGTTCCCAGTTTATAATGTCGAGTAGAAGGAAAGAAAAATAATTAGTACTGAAGAGAGAGAAAAGTAGTGTTGCCGCTTAAAGTAAAAATATAAATGGTTGACCGTTTTTATACGCGTTGGCGAGTCGTTTGCGTCTCTATCACGCTCTTTCAATGTTAATGAATCAAGGAATCCGAAGACAAAATATGCAATTATATCGCAGAATTAACAGCTGAATATTAATCTTAATTGAAAGACCTTTTAAAAGCGGCAAAAAACTGACAGTAATATTTAATAGAAATTGTTCAAAATCTCTCATTAATTTATTTTATTTTGATAATTTATATTTTATTCTGTAACCTTTGAACGTATCCCCTATATACCCATACAAATTACCATTCCATATTTGCGGAACATATTCCCCGCGAATAAGGAGCTTTTACTGTATAGATTCTACCTGTATAGATCCGGCCTCATTATACACCCGTTATACGAAACACAAATAAATGTCTTGCAAATAACAATTACGCTATAAAATCTTAAATTGGTTAAATTAAATAATAATAATTATTATTATTATTACTACTACTACTACTACTACTACTACTACTACTGTATGTTGTGGTATTATATCAGTTAACCGTAATAACATAAAAATGCCACATTATTTGTTAACAGTTATTGGCAGATGAGAAAATAGCGGAAGTCTCGAATAAGTAACGGTATTATCTGTAACATCCCCATCGTATCGAACCTAGGACGGGGCGGATACCTGCCGGCCGCTCGCTCGGACCGTCAGCCCAGTGCGGCGAGCGCACGGAACCTTCTCCAGTCGAGTCGCGGCCACGGAGGTGTTCAGACCGTGCAAGCGCCCTCTGTCATCTCAACACTGTGCTCTTCTAAAATCAAACTGCTGTTTAACAAAAATGTGATCGTGTGACGTAAATATGATCAACTTTTTATCATCATATCATTGCAAATCACCCATCTCTCCCTAGTTTTTACAGGGGTGCACATTATTTTAAAACTTTAACAATGGAATTACATATAACTGTTTATACTTCTAACTTTTGCGCTTTTTATGCGTTTCAAATGCATTTATTCCGCGATTTATGAAGAAAGTTGACTAAATATCTTCGCTACTTCATCTGAAGAGTATTTATAATTAAGGTCCACACAAACTTCTTGTAAGGAAGAAATAGTACAAGCTTTAAGCCAAATAATTGTAATACCAAAGAATTGTTGTGCCTTTCAATAGAGCAGAAAACTATTTAAAAGTAATTTTGTAATATATTTAAGTGCCTAGATTTACCAAAGAAATAGGTTTGATATTTATTTGTGCCTGTTGTGTTAGTGTGGTGTTTTTGGTGTTTTAATGTGTTTAATTAAAATGGTCGTCCTGGATACCTCTACTCCCACCACCGCGGTTGGTCTCGTCGATCCGCTGGATAGTTACAATAATCGATCTTCGATGAAACTGTTACCAAAGAGGTTTATCAACATCCACCAGTGGCTCGGTCCGATCTGCGCCAAACAACTCAAGGAAACACTGGTAAGTTGTTTTTACATCTTGGTTAGTGTCACTTTGTCAGTTCTGTTTCATATCGAACCCTGGTTCGCGTGAAGTTTCATAAAATTATTTTATTTTTTGTTTGTGGAGTTAGTATAAAGTTGTATTCTGACCTTCAACTGGCCGTATGCAATTATTATATGCATGGAAATTCATTTTTAATTATTTTATGAGTGACTTATGTGGTTTATGTGGACCCCATATAAATAGAGGTGTGAACTGTTTTTTTAAGCATTAGTAGTGTTGATTTCCTTATGGTTCAAAACTACTTGAATGTACTAATTATTTTTTAAAGGTAGTACCTGCTCCGAAGCATGGAGTCCTCTCCCAATTCCTCAATTTTTTTCCTTCAGTGCCCCAGGTTATAATTTCGGAATTTCTGGTGTTATCCCCTGGCATTGGCGTAATTGTAGCCCACATCCGAAATTGGGGCGCCTGGAAGGTGGGGTTACGTTACCCCGATGATATGATAGGTGATAAATGATAAATAAGTGCCAGGAGAATTCTTAATCTTAATTCCAGCCCTGGGCAACCACAGGAATAATCCATTGAATGAAAAATTCCTATGGTCTGACCGGAATTGAACCCGGGATCTCATGAACAGAGGTCCGAAACTCTGACCACTAGCCTATGAGGCTGGTCTAAATTTAAATATATAACATTAATTATCCCAGTTATATTATATAAAAGTGAAGCATGGACTCTTACTTTAAGGGAGGAGAAAAGATTGCTAGTATTTGAGGATAAAGTTCTTAGGAAAATTTGTTGGACCAAAGGGAGATGAACTGACAGGTAAATGCAGAAGACTATATAGCAGTGAGCTACGTGATCTTTATGCGAAACCAGATATAATAAGAAGAGTTAAGGGGCATGGAAACACAGGAAAACCAGATGGAATGTATCCGATAGATAGGCCAAGAACCAAATGGGAGAATAACACAATTGTGAATTTAGGGAAGTGATTGGATGCTGTAGCTATTCTTTTAGATAAAACTTCAAATAAAAAACATAAGGGAAGAACTAGAAAATAAGTTATTTGGGGGGAAAAAACTGTAGAAATAAATGAATAGAGCATGTTGATAGAACACCAAGAAGTGTGTTGTGCTATAGCCCTAAGGGAAGAAGATATCCGGGAAACCTAATATATGTTTTGAAGCCGGATCAGGCAGGAAGGCCAAGTTTCCGGAGTGTACAAGTAGAATATATAAGTTATATATATGTGTGTGTAAAATTTTTCCTTATATTTAAAAGCTACTTCAATGCACTATATAATTAATGTTAATTATTTAAATTCAGTGGAAACTCTACAACACGAAGCTCGGTAAGTCGAATTCCTCTCTTAACTCGAAAAAAAATCCTCATTCCCTTCTCTTCTAGCCCAAAAGCTCCATGACTAGAATTATATGACCTCTGTTACTCGAAACCACCCATCATTCCCTTGAAGACATTTCTGTATTATGCGGATTTAAATATGACCTCATAATTATATGTTCCAAGTTCCAAGTTTCATAGTTTCATGAAACTTTGGCAATATCTAAATAAAGGTCCTTTTTTTCCCTGCAAAAAATGTTATTCTTAACAGAAAAAAGATCAATTTTCACCGATTGCCCCACTTAAAATGAAGTGAGAATTTGAGCTCACGGTAACCTAAAATCATAATTTTTTTAATGTAAAATATGTGTTAGTCATTTCTGAGACTATAATATTAGAATGATATTGTGAAAAGAAAGATTAATGTTTGAACCATGGACCTCTAGTTCTACAGACTAGTGTGCAGCCCACTACACCATTCTAGACCTGGCACAAACATTAATAATTCTTTCCACGTATTCAAATTTATCATTCTCGTTTTGTCTGCTGTCAGATAGGTGACACTACCATCGCCAACGGCCGGCTTCCTTTAGAAGTATCTATATTTGAGAATTTTACACCACCACTTTTATAAGCAGTAAACGATGTTATTTAACATTTTGCAATACTGTTATTTTAACACAGGTCCAATAATGGATCATATAATAATATTATAATGACATTGTGAAAAGAAAATTAATGTGTGAACCAGGAATCGAACCGTGAACCTCTAGTTTTCCAGACTAGTGTGCAGCCCGCTACACCATTCTTTCACAATATCATTATACTATTGAAAAAATGTTAAATTTCTGAGACTGTATAGGCAACTATCGCAAAAAACCCGCTAAAAGCAAGTGAACGCTGAATAATCTGTGATACTAACTCATCCATTTTTAACTCTAAGAAGTACTTTTTTACCCATTTTCTTGCCCTAACGTGCCCAGTATTGTAGATGGACTCCTGGAATAGAATCCCCTTATGTGATCAAACATGCTGGCAATTGGTTCTAGTTGAAACGTGTGTTATCACATTGGCCAGCATAACGCTAGCAGTCACTTGTTCTCAGATGAAATAATGATAGGTCATATAAAATAGCCAACATCCCATAATCGAGGGATTTAGCCTATCCCTATTTTGTCATTGCGAATCACTGGCTAAATAGTATGACAATTTATTAGAATCCGTGCCGGCACATATGTTCGATTTTCCTCTCAACATTAAGGAAACATAAATTAATGTATAATAAAATTTAATTAGATATTGATAAAGTGCAAATAAAACAACCTTTAATAGCTGTGTGGGTAGTAGTTGTATAATACATTTTAAGTTATCAAGCTGATATTGTTGTGATATGTATGCCCCTATGCCCTTGTGGAGTGTAAAAAGTATTCGTGTCTGTCTAGTGGTTCTTTTTCTTGCCTCTTTTGCCATGTCGTTCTTGCCTTATCTACTTATCAGTTTCTTTTTTTTTGATTTGGATAGATTTTCCATGCCACAAGTGGGTTTTCATGCCCTTCTTACATTCTCTATACGTGCCACTTGTCCTGCTCATCGCAATGTACGGCCTAATTGTTCTTATTACATCTGATTTTCCAGCTCATTGTTATGTAGTCTTGTCGATTCACCTGTCTGTTCATCTCTCTTTGGTCCAAAATTTTTCCTAAAATCTTTATTCTCAAATAGTCGTAATAATTAATTTTATATATTTTCAATTTATACCAGCCTCATAGGCTAGTGATCAGAGTTTCGGACCATTGTTCATTATAATGAGAGTCCATGTTTCACACATCCATATAATATAACTGCGAGAATAACAGTTTTATATATTTTGAGTTTAATATTTTTTTTGAGAGAAGTACAACAAGAGTCCCTGTAATACGTAATAGCACGCATTTATAGAATGGAGCCCATGTTTAATTAATGTAATTATTGTTCTGAGGTATTTTAATTCATCCGTTTCTTAAACCTTATCTTAACATATATTTCAGACCATAGTGATTATGTGATTAATGGCTTAGCCCATTGTTGACCATAGCCTCTCCTTTGTCAGGAGTTAATAGACCAATTCCATTTTAGTTACGATATCTTATTTGCCCAAAGATGGCGTGAGTTGCATGCGATCAACACACTGATTCAATGAACCATCTTACAGACATCTAAGGCATTACCAAGGATGTTTGAGATCGGTCAATTTTAGTTAAAGCCCTCTTTGTTCAGGCTTAAAGATCTTTTACGAGCCTGAAAATCTTCTGACTCGGGAACCACAGCTTAAAGTCCCTCCCAGGAGGATTTTTCCGTCCTAAAAAAAGTACATCGACCGCGGCCGGATTTGAACCCGAGACACTCGGGACCAGACGCAAGGAGCATAACCACTAGTCCACACGCAGACGACGCGACCAAGAAAATAACTCCCTTAATGAAGACTTTCCCGTAGTGTGAGATGGAATCGAGCCTGGGACTTGACGAAACTGTAGTGAGAAGCTGTTTAAAGACCTGAAACTATTATTTTTTTTTATACAGCACCGAATGGAGTATCTCACCTCGTCAGTAAAGATGAGCTTGCGCATTGTTGGTTTCGTTTTGTCCTTCACGGGACCTTAGAGGATGTTTTGATGATTCATTAATCATAGTAGACAATAGTTCTGCTGCAGAACTATTAGTGAAACGTGCTTGCTAGCTCTTTTAAGTTTATCCCATGGCCAACTGGACATAAAAGCTATCCATACATACCCATCATGAGTTGTTTTCCTATCATCCGCTTTATAATTTGCCTCTCTCAAATCATGATTAACGTTAATCTCCCACCTTATTCTTGCCCTACCTACTGGGTTCTTTCCCTCTGGTTTTCCTACAAGTAGTTTACACATGCTCCTCTTTGGGACTCGTGTCTTGCGCTTTTGAATCTTCGTGACTGCTCTTATCAAATCTTAACTTAAATTGCAGACCATGATCGATCATAGGGGCACGTTCCTTTAAGGAAGAAATAACGTGGTCTTAGCGGGAATGAACCCGGGAGCTCATGAACTGTAACTCGAACGAAGAAAATTTAAATTGTAACCCAAACATGACTTGATTCTCTTACTTAAGCTTATTCAAACCATTGGATGAGTAAGGAATGAGAGTGGTGTGGAAAACCATAGGGAAGCGCCTAGTAGGTAGCCAGGAGTGATATGAAAGAATACCATTAACCATGATAGATGAATGGAGAAGACTACATAACAGTGAACTGCACGGTCTTCATAGGAAGCCCGATATAAATAACAGTCAAGTCTCATAGTCTGGGATGGGGCCAGGACATGTGGGCATGAATGGAAAATAAAGAGAACTTGTATGGAAGCTTCTTGTAAGAAAACCGGAGGGAAAACGCCCAGTTGGTAAACCAAGAATGGGGTGGGGAGAATAACATTAACTATGATTTGAGGGAAGTGATTATACAGGGAATGAGTGGAAAACGTTAGCTCGGAATAGGATTTGTGGAAAGCTTATATCCAGGCGGCCATGAACCCATGGATTCGATAGTGTCAGTGAGTTAGTTATAAAATACTCCAAACGCGACAATCATAGAAGGCCCTTGGCCTACCAGCCATTGCTGGCCGGACTTCTACATGTGTCCCATCACAGAGATAGACGATCATATAGTCATTGTAGGCGTTACATGTGGTAAGCATATCGGGTCCCCCAGTCATTATAGCTGGTTTTCTCAACCTGGAGTAGCTACTTACTGTAGCTATCCAAATGCCTCACTAAGCTGGTTGGGCTCCGGTCCCATACTGACCGAAATTCCATGAGAAATGTTTTTCTCCCATGGAGACTCGGAAACAGGGTAAGTCCCGTAGGTCACTGCCAAGGCAATCTTGCCTTAACCACTCGGCTTACGGCGAGGCAAGTAAATTAAACGGGGATATTTGGAAAGCTTGTATAAATAGTTGTTAGTTTTTAATTGTACAATTATTTAGTGCCAATATAACAACTAACTCACTGGTACGTAGGATCCATAAATTAATTTTATAAACAAATTTCGGTTGATTAAGCCAAAAAGAAAATTAATGGTTAATGAAACTGCGACGAGATAAACGTGCGGTTGTTGGTAAATTTTTAATTTCGATTTTCGGTAAACCCCCCACTCCTAACCTTTGAATTTCTCTCTCTCTCTTTTTTTTTTTTTTTTTTTTTTTTTTTTTTTTTTTTTTGTAATACCGACCTCGGTCTATATTAATGTATTATACTGGATTTCGTTGTGTTACGTCAAAAATTACTGCCGCTAGAGCGATTTTTTAATGTTTGTTTCAGGTGAACCCTACACCTTATGGTTTTAGAGCATAATGACAGCTAAACACTACAAAATGTGTATACATAAAGTTACACATTGCGAGAATCAAATTAGCGGTTTGTTAGAATTATTTTTAATTTCAGGTAAACCCCCACTTCTAATTGCCAGATTTCGCTTATTTTTGTACAATGGGAGATCGAGTCTCGGTCACTCCAAGTGCGTTTCCTGGTGGTCGAAACGGAGCTAGGGCAGGTTTTTCTCGGGGTTTCTCCCGTTTTTCCCTGGCAGGGATTTTAATCATTTCTCCATACTCATCCACTACATTTCATTTCATTCCATTCATCTGCCCCTGTGACTGTGATTCAGGAGTGGTCATCCGGTACCCTTGTAGTTCACAGGTATCTATAAATGTTGGGGCTTCATCTCATCTCATTTTTCGACCCGACCATGGGTTTGGGCACGAGTTGAGGGTATTTATTTTATTTTATGTATCACGGTTTATTTTAATGGCATACTGAGTTTCGTTATGAAACATATAGAGCGATTCTTAAATTTTCGTTTCAGGTGAACTCCTACACCTAATGGTTTTAGAGAATAACATATAGCTGTTAAACACTCTGCGTAGTTGAAAACTTGCATGTACAAATTTTCATGAAGATGGGTTGAGCGGTTTAGAAGTCTATATATCACAACCATATAAACTTTCATTTTTATATAATGTTTAGATGAATGAATAGTGGAATGATCACTTTATAGTGTTTGAGTGAATCACGTGTTTTTTAAATAGCGTTATGAGTGATTGTGAAAGTGGAGTGCTGCGTGCCATGTGCTATATGTATGTTAATGACGGTCATTATAACGAGTGTTTTATCGACTCGTGTTTTAACAATACACGTTGCATGTCACCAGCTCTTTCAATTTTAGTGCGCGCACTAATACTCGTAACATAAACTCTATATTGTATCCCAGAGTTGAAGGAATTCCCTATCTATAATTTTTTTGACTGATACCTGGAGTTCATGAGATACCATTCCATCGATTGTGCAATTCAAACGCATTCACATTGCGACAGAAATAGGTAATTTAATGATTTAGATTTATTTTTGTTTTTGTAGGTTAACACCCAGAGGGTCCTCCTGTCGACCCAACTTCTTTAAAAAAACAAACTAAAAACATAAAAACGTATTCTCCCAGTTATGTTATATGGATGTAAAACATGGACTCTTATTTTAAGGGAAAGTGATAACGTTAGTGGAATATTTGAGAATAAAGTTGTTGGGAAAAATGTTGGACCAAAGATAGATCAACACAGGCGAATGAAGAAGAGAGCTACTGGATCTACATAGGAAAGCAGATATAATAAGTCTCGTAGAATACGATAGGTAGGAAATGTGGCACGATTATGAATAAAAGAGGGTCAGTGTTTTTTTTATGGGAAAAAAACAAAGGGAAACAACTCCAGTTATTAGACCCAGAATGAAGATGTGAAATAGATTATGAAGGGACTGTTTGGAATCATTCACTAAAGGGATAAGGTGTGTGGAGAGAGTTTTACAACAGTACCGCTGAGTTAGTTATTTATGATTGTTGGAGAATAATGTTTCGCGCAGTCCGAAACCTCCCAATGAGTTAGTCTAGTTTATATAGTTAGAATTAGAATTCAAATGACGAAGTACTTCCAATTTGCAGGAGTATATCGAATATATGAAGAAAAAAAACTTAATTGGCTATTATATGTGCATGCAGAACAAGGTATTGAAGAGGATGCTTTACAGGCAGCAGCAATATTGAGGCCACGCGCATTAGAGGTTTCAAATGCGATACAATTGTCAAATATATATATATAATATATATATATATATATATATATATATATATTAGATAACATCGATAAGCGTCATGCTATAAAAGTTAAATAAATATTCTCTTTAATTTGCTTACTTGATATCGTCAGTACTAGATGGCAGTTGAAGACAGTGTTCTCGCGACATCTAGTAATATGGAGAGTATAATACATATATAAGAAAATCAAGTGTTTGAATTGGATTCGCCTGGTAAGTTGTAATGGATATCAGACTGAGGTACAGACTCAGAGATCCGGGTTCGAATCCCGTCCAGGCATTTATTTTTCTTATCATACCATATATATATATATATATATATATATATATATATAATATCCTTAGGTCAGATTAGATTCCAGCAAAAATTGATTAATTTAGGGAAAGAAAAAATGATGGGACAAGATACCTCGGCGTTGGCTGGAGAAAAAATAAGCTTTTCCAAATGAATGGAATAAATAACTGATTATCGCACCAATTCTTAGAGTAGGGAGAATACACCTTTTTGGAATGATATTTTAATTGTGGTTGCACACATGTTCACCTCTGTTGAGCTGCGCGGGGGAACATCCGGGTGAGTTTAAGAAGGATTGCCACCACTGCCGTGCAATCCGCGCCGTTACATAACACTAGCTTCAAGTATTTATGACGCTCTTATATAGAAAACCATCTCTTCCATTTCAAAAACTTACGTACTAGCGGTACGCATTACTGTAATATGGGATCCATTTCGCCCTGGGTCTAGGATTGTTGTTCTACAATCCATTATAAATTTACTCCTACATGCATCCCTATTTTTGCATCGCTCTCTGTTAATCCTTCTCGACACCATACTACCTATACACTCCTTGAACCCACTGTTAATTTGTGTCTGCTCTTTATTCTGTTGTCTCCACTACAAAATATATTCTTCAGAAAGTGCTGTTTTTCGTAACAATTAAGTCCGTATTACAATAATGAAGGTCACCACAGTATCGCATGACTTGTGATGGAATTGTGTGTACCGTGATTAAACAGCAACGTATGCATGGTACTGAACATCATGTTTCCTAGTAGGGCGAAGCTTTGTTAACTGTGACGAATATATTTTTTTATTCAATCCTCACATTTTTTTAGATTTTGAAGTTGTTAAGAAACTTGTCTTACCAGTCGGAGAAACTTCGAAAAAAAAACTTGTTTCAATCGAACCTGGACCCACTGTGTCTGAGGCATCGATGTAACCATTAGAGCACAGAGGTGTATAGAAAGTTATGAAACTCAGGGGTATAAAAAATGATGGAATATACTAGCTTATAGAGAAGATGCAGACAAACATTCTGAGAGAGTGAACCCTGAAATCAAAGATAACATTTATTCTTCTTGTTATTCCTTTCCAGGATTAGGTCAATCCGACCTGTTCCGGTCGTTTCCTTGGCCGTCCCAAAGATATTTCTCCATGTGGTTCATATGTGTTGATCGTTTTAGGGTAAACTTGTATTGTCCATTCTGTCTAAATGTTATTTCCATTGGCATTTGTGCTCTTCTAGTTTTATCGAGTATTGAAAATATCTCCAGTTATATTTCTTATAGATTCATTGTGTAATCTATCCATGCATGTACATCCTTTTACGGATGTTAATTTCATTTCAGTGGCTTGAATGTGTGAGATTATATTTTTTGTAAGTACCCAAGATTGAGATCCATACAAAAGAACAGGAACAGCCATAAATTTAATATCTCTTAACACATGACCCTGCATTAAATTGAAATGTGCATGGAAAAGTAAGCAAACTGCAGAGTAGTAGTGGGTGAAGCTACTCACGAATATTATTTATCTCAAGGGAGGGTGGAGGGGGTTGAATTGCGACAATTAACCTGCAATAACTGTAGGAAACAGAGCAAAACACTCATGTACTTTTTGCACTCAATACATCCAGTTTTCTGCGTCTTACAATCGCAGGAAGAGAAAGCAAAACTACATTCAAATATGTGGCACAACTTCACCAGATCTCAAGTTTACATTCCACGAGATAATCGAACTATGGACTTTTATTAGTTTTACCCATAAGTAAAGTAATCTCCCCACCTTCTATATAATAATAATAATAATAATAATAATAATAATAATAATAGTATTAATGCCTTCTATTCCATTCAAGCAGTGTAAAAAAACCCATAATTACTCTACTGATACTATCAAACCTGGGGGTTCATGGCCCAGCTGATGTTACTTTTAGCTTCTTGAGTTAATGTTTTTCAATCATTCCCTGTATAATGTACCTGTCCGAAAATGATGATTAGTGTTATCTCTCCCACCTCATTTTTGCATTACCTGCTGGGCTCTTTTACATTGGTTTTCCGTGTGCAAGACTTTCTATGCGCCTACTTTATTACTCATTCGTGCCACATTTCTTTGCCCATCGCAGCTCTATGAAACTTAATTGTTTTTATTCTATTTGGTTTCCCATAAAGATCATGCAGCTCAATGTTTTGAAGTCTTCTCCAATCGCCTGCATGTTAATATTTTACACACACACACACACACACACCATTAATGCTCTAGCGGCCACAATCTTTTGTTTTATCGAAATCCAGCTTGGGATATAACATTTAATAAAAACATGTAAACTTGAGATTTTTTAACAGTAAAGTACTACATTTAGGTGTAGGAGTTCATCCGAAGCGAACATTAAATTAACCCTTAAATTGGTAATGTATTGTTACGCGTCGTATAGCGACGTTTAAATTACGCTGACAAGGCGAGAATGGTGGGTCTCGCAGATTAGATTTTTGTAAGTCGCCATTCGCGAATAAAAAGGCCCGCGCATACTGCCCAAAGTGTCTGGGGCTGTGATTCCAGACGTCTCCCTATCGGCTTCTACTGTTCGTAGCATTTCGAACCTATAACAGGCGGCGAGGTGCAGACACCAGTTTGTCTTGTGTTGGACGGTAAGAAGTTGAGTTTACGATACATTGTGGTGAACAGATTCATCAGTAACTGTGAAGTAATT
The DNA here is from genome assembly GCA_030220185.1 of Diploptera punctata. Lineage (NCBI taxonomy): Eukaryota > Metazoa > Arthropoda > Insecta > Blattodea > Blaberidae > Diploptera > Diploptera punctata. Next base: position 79,130 of record JASPKZ010005930.1, read on the forward strand.
GTGATTAAAAGTTTACTGATCATTTGTGGAGAGAAATAAAGTGTTGAGTGAGATTTTAAACAACATGTGTGTGCTCATTTACACCCAAATAACAAAAAGCAAAAATCCTGGTCATCGGTGACTGTATACTATTAGATATTTTAGTTTAATTTATTAAATTTTTTAATAAAGTAATTAACAATTTATATATACATAGCGTATTATTTAGATGAGTGTCAAATTTTATAATACGCAAATAGGTAATATTCTTATGGTAATACATTTTTTTCACTGCGATTCGACACTTTTAAAATAAAGTGGCAACAGGAATTGAGTTTAATCCAATTTAAATGAATAAATATAGGCTATGGTCCGTGGACTATGAAAGTGAGAACACAAAATCCGACTTGCTGATAAATTCAATTAGTTCAGCAGCTTCTGCGTGACGGACTTTTTAGTTTAATCATTGCTTTAAGGGGGATAACAGTTTAAAGCAACTTTATTGAACTGGAAGTGACCAAGTCATTAATTGGTTTTTGGTGGTGACCAGTACGTGACGTAAGCAGAGATAATCGGATTGTCAAGTTGGTTAAGTCCAGACCTCACCACTGTGTTATCATTTTTAATCGCGCCACAATCTCTGCTACACGCTACCACATCTGCGAAGGCAAAAATATGTATTGTAGACATAATGCACATTATCAACCAGGTGCAGAAAACAATTAAACAAATACAATGCAATAAATAATGTCATAAATAGTATATTCATGTGATTGGTCCATAGTATATATCTCTCGAATAAATAGTATAATTACAATGCGAGGTTGGGAAGTGGTTTTTCAGAAGCGAGAAAACCTGGCTATCGCCCTGTTTTTAATTTTCGAGATTCTATAAAACACTTCACAAACGTGCGTTGTACATTATTTTTTGCACGATGGTTGTTTTCAAAATAATAAGTAATAGTAATATAATAACTTTGTTGGGAATATTTCCGTTCATTATAAACAACTGACTAACGTTAATAGTCTGGCTAATGTTTATACGATAAAATGCCGAAAATAATTTAGTTGGAACTACAGCAGGCCGTGACACCAATCGTGAATAAAATGGCGGCAAGTACGCATTTATCGTTTTATGTTGTTTCAAATAAAGTTTAGTACATTTAAAATGCAGCGTGTAACGATATATTAACACTACCTTTTGGGTTTATTTTTGCCATATGTATGTAGTCTACATAACGGGCAGGGGTTTTTACCTCCCCCACACTAGGTAGGTCATTTGTAATGTTACAGTATAGTTATTTAGTTATTTATAGGTTGTTTCAAACCCCGGAAAATTAGGAAATTGATTTTTCACTCATGGTCACCATTCGTGTAATTCCGCCACCGCCCTATCGTACAAAAAAATAAATGTTGGTAAACAAATATCAACAAAACCAAATTAAGATTACACAATGTAACTACAAAATCAGGACTGAAATACAGCAGAGAAAATAGAATACTAAATCCTAAAATCGAATCAAATTTGCAAGCAGATGAGATTTTTATGTGCACTCCAAAGTTTTACAAAAGTGGACAAGTAGATACGAGGGTGGATCAAATATAAACCGGAATTTCTATCTGGAGGCTCTGGTAGCGAACTGCAAAGGTTTCGGTTTGGAGGGGAGGTTGGTGGGGGTGTCTGGAGTAGGGATCTTGATGTGTCGCACTCCGAAGAGCGGCCGCTTGCTTCAGTACGCCATGAGGCGAACAAGAGGCACACACGTCTGTTGTGCAACGCAGTATTATTAAGTTGTTGGGGAAATAAGGCACTAAACCATCTGAAATTTTGAGAAGGCTCCATGCGCAGTTCGGGAAGCAACCCTTTCGAAGACGCAGGTGTTGATTGGCGTAAAAAAAATCAGCGGGCCGGGATTCAGTGGAAAATGAGCCCCACCAAAGACGGCAACAAACAAGCATCACTGCAGACAACATTCGTGCGGTACGGGACCTTATTGAGGGGGATCGGCGCGTAACAATTTCTGAAATTGCGGTACACGTTGGAATAAGCTTCGGAAGTGTTCAAGCCATCATCAGTGATGAACTAAATTCCGAAAATTGTCTGCCAGGTGGGTTCCCGGCTCCTCAGCCAGGAACAAAAAAAATTGACGAAAATGCATTGGACACCTCTGGAACATCCTCCTTACAGTCCAGATTTGTCACCCTGTGACTACCATTTTTTTGTCCCACTGAAAGAAGACCTGGGAGGAAGGCGGTTTGGTGACAATGCAAGCGGTAGAGGAGTTCGTGCGCAACTGGCTGACTATAATGCATCCCTCATTCTTCAAGGACAGCATCAAAATGTTGCCAACTCGATGGCAAAAGTGTGTTGGAAATGCAGGAGACTATGTTGAAAAATGAGGTGGTGGTTTTGTATTTTTTTTTGTTAATTCAATAAAATTGTAAACAATAATTCCGGTTTATATTTGATTCACTCTCGTAAACACAGATATACGCGATGAATTAAAAGTTCAAAATAAGTTCAGGAAATTCAGAATTATTAAAAAGGAATTGGTTACATCAATTCCAAGAATGGACCCATCTCGCTTTCCTAAATCAGCATTGCAGTATCAACATAAAGGAACTTCAACAAATTTTGATGGACTGACCAATAATATCTTGGCCGCGCGGATATAAGCTCTCCATTCATCCCTATGGTGAGTTATCGTTCCTTCTTTGATTGGTTACATCAATTCCAAAGAATGGACCCATCTCGCTTTCCTAAATCAGCATTGCAGTATCAACATAAAGGAACTTCAACAAATTTTGATGGACTGACCAATAATATCTTGGCCGCGCGGATATAAGCTCTCCATTCATCCCTATGGTGAGTTATCGTTCCTTCTTTGAGTTTAACATTGACGTATATATTTTTTTTTTTGCTACTTACATTTTGTTCCTACCAGCCTATACTATAGTCCCGCTTCGAATCTTTTATATTAAAATGAAACGTGGACTATTACTTAAGGGAGGAAGAAATAAAAAACTATTAGATAATACAGTTTTTAGGAAAAAATTTACATCAAATATAGATAAACGAACAGGCGAATGGAGAAGACAAGAAAACAATAATGGGAACCTGATATAATAACAGTTAAGTCTCGTAGACTGCGATGTACAGGATGTGTCAGGAATGGAGAATGGAAGAGGGACGTGTAGCTTATTGTTTTGTAGTCACAGTTATTTATGAATATAAAATATTATTTCTGGATAGGGAAAATGAAACAAGTCATGGACATTTCTTGCATTAAAACCAGATTAAAACGCCCATGTGTTAGCACAAGAATGAAGTGGGAGAATAACATTAACCATGATTTAGGGGAGTTAGATTATACAGGGATTGTGTGGAAATCAGTTGCTCAGGATACGGATGTATGGAGAGCTTATATACGCGGCCATGAACCTTTGGTTTCGATAGTGCCAGTGAGTTAGTCAGTTATGGATAATATTATCTTCCGTCAATCAAGGTCGTTAGAAGTCCTATGTGCACTTTGAGAATACTCTTGGTAACATGTCTGCAGGATAGTGTATGTGGTGGTTGCATATCAACAGGCTGTAATGAGTTTGTAATGTTTTGAGGAATAGCAGGTGTGCCGTAGATTTTGTTTGTGTGAACTTTATAAATAATGAATCGTAAATGTGGAATTTCTCACGCTGAGAGAACGCAGATACCTGCGAGGCATGTTTTCAGTTAAGTCAGTAGATTAGCAATGAGCGGCGAATGTTTTCTGCGAGGTCAGTAACGGTGCAGATACTGTGTGTGAAGTTCATGACGTCAAAACCAGAGATTCTGTGACCCGCAGCTTGTGCAACTTTGTATACGAAGTTCTCATGTTTCTCAGTACAGCCTGCACCTAATATTAATGCTCATATTTTATGTAACAAACATAACATACATTACTAAGGTGTTGCGTGTTTTATTCTACATTTGTGTAGGCTACATATTTAACTGTACAAAGGACGGAAAAGTCGCGCGCGGCTTTGCAGCAAAGCCAGCATGGACCAAGTACTGATGTACCGGGTTCAACTATATAATTTGTTGTAGCAGTATTTATTGATATTTTGTTCTCGAAAAAAATATATACATTATTTATATACACTCCAACATGAACTACATTAAGTAACTCACTGACAATATCGAACCTGGACTTAATGACTGTGCGAGATGTAAACTCTCGTTAATTCCCTATCCTGAGGTAACAATTTTTCGGTCATTCCTTGTGTAATTCATCTCCAACATGCTATTGTTAATGTTATTCTCTCACCTCTTTCATGGTCTACCTACCGGGTGTTTTCCCTGTGGTTTTCTTACAAGAAGTTTCCATGCCACTCTCGTTCCAGAAGTTCTGCCCATCGCAGTCTTCGAGAATTCCATCCAAAGTAATCCTGCCCGAAGGCAGATCCTTCACTGCAGTCGTAGCATTTTAATGCTATGCTTGCAACTTTACTAGGGAATTTAAGGTGTGGTAGCTTCCCGTTGCTTTCCACACCGGTGAAGGATGTTGTTGATGATGATGGCCATGTGATTTCGTGGACCGTTTGGCCTTGAAGTTTTCCTGACATTTGTCTTGCAGGTGAGGAAAAACCGCGATAAAAACCTCACCCAGAAAAACTGTCCCGACCGACAACGATGGACACATTCGAGAATTAAGTGTTGTTATATCTGGCTTCCTATAAAGACGATGTAGCTGCTACGAGCACCAAATAAAATGCAGAATATGGAACATGTTTCTAAATGGCCTGCATGGCTTTAACTAAATGACGAAGTTTTTTTTAAACAGAAAATTAATTTAGTTGAGAACGACCTATGTATTTTAATATTTTATTACATAATCTCAATTGTGTATTTTGTAATGAATTTTAGAAGTATTTAATATGTTTATATAAATATTATTTTGAGAGTAGTTGATAATTACAATGAGAACAATAATTAACCTTTATGTCAGTCAAAAAATTAATTTATTCAAGTCGACATTTCAATCTTCTTGTGTGAGATCATTTTCAAGACATGGTTTTTTATAATACATCGTTACCATCGCTAAGACATTTTGTTTTTAGAAATTTAAATGATTAAAAAATTTAACTAGGAATCGTATGGTTTAAGTAAATTGTGTGAAACATGTGATTCCTTGTTAAAATATTTAATCATTTAAATTTATAAAAAATGTATTTTTGATGTAGCTTACTGTTATAAAGTTTTCTTCATTAGTCTGTCTCTTCATCTTTTCCTTGGTCCATTTTTTTTTCTGACAAGAGAACTGTCATCCATTACATTCCGAAATCTACCATGGAATTTCTTCCAGAGAAGTTAATCTGTGAACATTTGTTTTTACACTGTGTTAAGGTATTTCGTTATAAGATCGCCGATAAACAACATCTAAGTCTTAAACCTTTAATAATTTCAAAACATGATGCAATAGTAAATACGTAGAGCGCTTTTAACCTTCCTTCATAGTAGTTGTGTTGATTTAGGATATGTTTCAAAATGAATACATGTTATCGTCAGTTTCTCCGGAGTCTGGACGATAAAACTGAAGGTTTGTTTTGAAACATGTCCTAAAGTAGGTAAGATGAAAACAGACTCAACTCATTTATTGAGAACAACCTCATATTGTTACTTCCTATTGTAATTTTATAATGATGTTATAGTTTTACCCAGTTTTACTATGAATTTTAATTGTGTGTCCACCGCTGTGGTCTCGAGGTAGCGTGCTTTTTACGTAGCGGGTCCAGTTTTGATCCCCGGTCAGGAGAAGCTTCCTGGGCGAGGTTTTTTCGGGGGTTTTCCTCACGTGTAAGACAAATGTCGTGTAGCTTTGAGGGCCAAACAGTCCCCGAACATCATGATCATTCACCGGTGTGGAAGGCAACGGGAAGCTACCACATCTATAATTCACTAGTAAAGCTGCAAATTGCTTAAAAATGCTATGATTGCAGAATACTGTAACTAAAATTAATTGTGTAAACAATCGTTAGCATGACTTTCTTCTGAAAGGAATTAGATAAACTGGGAGTTAGGTGGCTGCGAGGAATATTTGTTTGGTCAGTTTAGACAAGTATTTGAATTGGTTCAGTAATGACCGAACAGGCAATAGAGCTAATATCTAATTGAATGTGTAGTAAACAAGTGTTTAATGTAATGAAGAGTGTTACTGTACGTATTATGACAATTATTTATGCTGAACCGAGGAAATGAACCTGATTTTCTGGTGCCAACTGCTTATTTTTACATTAGCGCAGTCAACAAGACGGGTCAACACCCGGCGGCACAAGGTGAACTGGCCCCACTCTCTGCGCTCGAGATTTCAACATTGTTGCTTCATTTACTAACATACATTAAAGTTTAAACTCTTTTTCTTTGACATTATATTCTTATTATTTCTATAAATAATTAGTACCTGCAACTTAGTTGGTAGCACGTCTCCTTCGAGACTAGCTTTATCATTCAGTAATGTCTACCTTACTTTCTTAGCTACCAGATTTATTTAATTGCACTAAACGCTTAATATTATACATTACAGAGGCTTTTGTAATCCCAACTTCTCTAAGAAATATTAAACTAAAAATGTATAAAACTGTTATTCACCACTTGTATGTCGTACGTTTAAACTCTCCAGGAGTCGATGAATTTTTAGGATGAGGAAATCCAAGTGACAAGTCCTGCTGGACGGACTTCAAGCCGTGTGTCCCAAATCTGAAGATTTTCAGGCTCGTAAAAGATCCATAAGTCTGAATAAAAAGCCTTTGGCCAATATTTACAATATTCTTCCATTCGCATTAACATCTTAGTTTTTTAGTAGATGCCCCTTGAGGCGACGCACGTGTCAATCACTGACATCTGTAAGGAAATAAGCGTAACTGTTTGGTCAAGAAACTTCCCACTAGGGAAGTTTAAATATCCCCGCTTAGGATGAGTGGAATGGGTGAGAAACAAGTCTCTTCAAGAGAGAAGAAAAAATTAAAGAGTAGTATTTGCGCCAAAGAGTGATGAACAGCAGGTGAATGGAGAAAGCAGTTTAATATTAATATGTAGTGATATACATAGAAAACCAAATGTAAAAAATTTCCCTGAACTGCAATGAGCAGGACATGTTTCATGAATGGGGAATGAAAAAGAGGCACCGAAACTTGGGTAGACTTCAGGGAAAACTCATTAACGAATGAGGTGCGAGAATGTGAAGTTGATTTGAGGGACGTAAATTGTACAGGGAATGACTGGAAAATATCAACATGGTTTAGGGATGTACAGAAAGTTGTATGTCCACACGTCCTTTAAAATCCTGGTTGTATATTGCCATTGAATTTATTACCGTAGTAATAATAATAATATTATTATTATTTTTATTTACTCTATAGAAGGGTTATATAGTTCTATAAAAATAGACCTGCCTCTTCTGAATTTTGAAAAATTTCAATGTAGCATATCAAGTTTTGTATTTAATTAGAGTGATTTTGTTGTAGGTTATATTGTGTTGGACATGAAATAGTTTTCCGTGTTGTCTGCAAAATATGTTAAAGTTACATCTACCGTATTAATAGAATTCGAAGAAAAATATTAATACTTATGCTCATAATATTTTACAAAAATAATAAAAAAACGTTCTGACAGAAAATACTTCATTGTAACTTATTTTCTGCTGTCATTGGCATTGATACATACTACCAGGAAAATTAATATGGTTTGTGTTCAGTAGGTGGATTGTCTAAATTAAATAAATAGCGTACCTGTAACAGAGCCGTGCGGTTGTACAGTAAAAATCATTGTTATACAGTAATAACGGGATGATATTAACGTTATTGGCGGGTTGTGAGTAGGAATGCATTCAGGAATTAGAAATTTAAATGACGTGTTTAATTTATTCATTGAGTGTGGCCACAGCTGTGGACATGGCCAGGTATTTGTTGTGGATTCCCCTGACCACTACATGTTATGTTCCCCGCTCTACTTGTCAGCAAGGATTATTGCTCTGTTCCATTGTTTCCCTTTATTTGATTCCAACCAGTAGAGTAGTCTGTGACCTAAACACATTTAGTTCACGATGTGATAAGAGCCCTAATTATCCCAGTGGAGCAGGGCCCCCTACTTGCTTAGGGTGGCTCTACAGTTTTTTTTTCAGATGCTATGACAGTATTTATCAACGTATGGGACCTATTTTTTTAGCAGTATATATAGTCGCTAATATTACAACAAATATATATATTAGAACACAGTGGATGATGGGATAATGGGTGTACAAAAAATGCTAGGCCGCAACGTAAAATAACAATAAATATGTTTTATAATCATAACTAAAACGTTACTAAATATCCAAAATGATTTTTAATGGATTAGATTTAATTACATTTGACGTATCAATTTGCATTACGGTCGATAAATAAAACTGAGGTGTTTTTGTTCTATGTTAAATTATTCAACTATTTGTAAAGTACGATTGCCAATGTTTATATAATTTTTGCAGTTTTGAATACGATCGAAACGTCGACGAACTCTTGAATACATATAACGTTGACTGGGATAACGAATTCATTATTAACGATTTAAATAAATATATTTCTAGTATAGTGTTTTGTTTTCAATTTAATTCCCTTACACTTGTCATTTATCTGTGGTCTAGGGGTTGCGATCCTTGTCACTGGACTCGAGGTTCGGGGGGAGGGTTCCAATTCCCCGATATAGATGACTTTAAGATGGAAAAATACAAGGGACAAGCTCTCCGGGATGGACTTCAAGTCAAGGAATCCGAATCTACAGACTTTCGGGCTCATAGAACCTCAAGTCTAAATTAGAGCCTCTGAGCAAAATTTCGGAACTAGAGGCTAGGAACATAAGCACCAGACCACCAAGGCAGAGAGTAATAATAATAATAATAATAATAACTAACTCACTGGCTCTATGGGACCCAGGTTCGTGGCCGCACGGACATAAGCTCTACACACATCCCTATCCCGAGCTAATGTTTTCCAATCATCCCCTGTATAATTTATTTCCCTCAAATGATGGTTAGTGTCATTCTTGCACCTCGTTCTTGGTCTGCATACTGGGCGCTATCCCTCTGCTTTTTCTACAAGAAGCTTCCACTTCCATTCCTCTCTTTCATTCCCTATTATTGTCCTATGTCCTGTCCATCGCAGTCTGCGCGACTTAACTGTTCTTAAATGTAGTTTCCTATATATATGCTGTAGCTCACTATTATGTAGTCTTCTCCATTCGCCTGTTCATCTCTCCTTAGTCCAAATATTTTCCTATGAATTTCGTTCTCAAATACCCATTATCTTTTCTCCTCCCTTAAAGTAAGTGTCCACGTATCGCATAATAACGATAATAATAATGATTATTATTATTATTTAATATGTATGTAGTTGTGTAAGGTTTAATATCCTTAAAGATGTCCCGACTTTAAAATAGTTGAGAATACTTAGGCTGTGGTGTCTGCACTGTGCTAGAGGGAAATAGCTCAAATATAGTTATGATAGAATGTGTAATATAGTTGTGGCCCCTTAGTTATGAGAGGCGATGTCCCGCATGACAATGTTGTGCAGGCGACATGAAGACTCCAGACCAGTTCGCTCGCCGCGCCGTCCGCATGTAAATGAGCCGCCTTTAAGTATCGCATAACACCAACTTCACCCACTTTCACTCAGACTTTAACCTTTCTCCTTGTGCAACACCCCCCCCGTCCGACAGGGCGAGTGTCTATACATTACATAGATACATAGATACTTATGTTATTCATTAGTATTTCACTTCTTAATCTGTTACCCACCTTGCATTCATTCAGGTAGTGCCACAACCTGTCCAGAAACCATGTACATGCATATTTTTCAAACACAAGCACATATAGGGGCACTAAGAAATTGGATCTGGAAGCAAACACCAATAAAATGGTGTCACGTGCAGTAATACATTATATAATGGAAATGGACAGTTAATGACAAATGAGGGAAATTTTTAAGAAGTGGCTGAATTCAAATACCTGGGAACATAATTACAAACAGGAATGAGATGCATAAAGAAAGTAAACGTAGGTTTAATTCTGAAAATGAATGTTGTTATGTATTACAGGCATTCTTGTTGTGTCAACGTCTCAAAAAAAAGTTTAACTGAAAATATATTAAACTGTTATTCTGTTATTATATGGATGTGAAACATGGACTCTTACTTTATGGGAGGTGAAAAGAGTACGAGTATTTGAGAATACAGTTCTTAGGAAAAGTATTGGACCGAAGAGAGATGAACATATAGACTAACGAAGAAGATTACATAACAGTGACCTACTTGATCTTTATAGAAACCAGATAAGAACAGTTAAGTCTCGTAGAGTGCAATGGGCAGGACATTTGACATGAATGGGGAAAGTCGTAGAAAAATCAGAAGAAAAGTGCTCAGTTGATGGGTCAAGAATGAGGTTGAAGAATAATATTAACCATTGTTTGAGATAACTGTAACCGTATAGCGGATGATTGAAAAACATTATCCTTGGTTAGGGATATATGGAGAGCTTATTTACGCGCGGCCATGACCTATAGTGACAGTGAGTTAGCATAGAGGGACTCTCCGGATGAGGGATCAGAACAATTCCGACACATCTCCGATATAACACGAATTTCTAAGGCAAGACACACCATTCACACATTCATACTAAAATTATTCTGTTATATATATATATATATATATATATATATATATATATTATTTTTGGAGCATGTGGTCTTTATATGAAGCCAGATATAATAAAACAGTTGAAGTTTCATAGACTGCGATGAGCAGGACACATGGCACGAATGGGGAATGAAAGACGTACATGGAAGCTTCATGTAGGAAAACCAGAGGGAAAACGCCCAGTTGGTAGACCCAGAATGAGATGGGAGAATAATATTAACTATGATTTGAGGGAAGTAGATTGTACGGGGAATGATTGAAAAACATTAGCTCAGGATAGGGACGCATGGAGAGCTTCTGTCCGTGTCGCCATAAACCTCCGTGTTCTATAGTGCCAGTGAAATAGTTAATTATATTTTACTTTTATGGTTTTTGAGGAGAATTTGAAGGAATCCACCTCCGCCCATTGGAATGTCAGACGTTTAGGCCTAATTGATAATCGTAAAATATATATTTGAATATTCGTTTCCCAGACCGTAGACGTCCCATAGCATGGCATGATGACCTACTTGCAGGTGTAGGCGTGAATCTGAAACATTGAATGTCCTGACATGATGGCAAGAAGGAATTAAACGTCCAATATTCCAATACTGCTTCGCTCCGAGCAGCTGGAGTGTTTAAATTTCCCAATGTCCAATACAATTCCTTCAGTTAGAGGGTTTTTGTGTTATATCAGGCAGGCAGACAGACAATTCTCTTTTAAATAGTTGGGCACCAGCACAATTTGCATAGACTTTACGCAAGATTAATAGTAAATGCCAGCACCTCGACTACACTTGTTTCTAAACCTATTGAGAGACAGAAAACTCACAAAAAATTATATATAAGTTATATATATATATATATATATATATATATGTCAACTACCGAAATTGTTCAAAATAAGCTCCATTGTTGTTTGAGTAGTAGTGTTTAAGCTGTAGTGTTTGTAGGTCCGTATTCAAATCCCAGTTTCAACCAATTTGATTTTATCCTTGCAACCATGTGCAGTGGGTAACTGACTTATGCCGTACCCTATATAATGGAAATGGACAATTAGTGAATCGCAATGAGTAAAGTTTTCAAGAATTGTCTAAATTAAAATATCTAAGAACAATAATTACATGCTGGAAAGAGCTTAGAAAGAAATTAAACATGGGATCAATCCTTCTATGTATTACAGGGACTGTTGTCATCCCAACTTCCCTCAAAAAACATTAAACTGAAAATATATATAACTGTTTTCACCTAGTTATATTATATGGATGCGAAACATGGGCTTTTACTTTGAGAAGGAGAAAATATTACGGGTATTTGAGAATAAAGTTCTTAGGATTTTTTTTAGAAAAGAGATGAACAGACAGGTGAATGGAGAAGACTTACATAACAGTGAGCTGCTTGATCTTAATGGATAGCCATATGTTATAAGAACAGTTAAATCTCGGTGACTGCGATAGACGGGACATGTGGCACGAATGGTGAATTAAAAAGGGGAATGGAAGCTTCTTGTACGAAAACCAGAAGGAAAAGTCCAGTTGGTGGACCAAGAATGAGATGGGAGAATAACATTAACCATGATATGAAGGAAGTGGATTATTCAGTTGATGATTGGAAAACATTAGTTAATGATAAGGATGTATGGAGAGCCTATCTCCTTGCGATGAACCTAAGGTGTTGGATAATGCCAGTGGGTTAGATAATTATACTGTGATATGAAAAAAAAAATCTTGCAAAAGATGGATACAAATAAAATAGCCAACCCGTTCTAATGCTAATAGTAACCCCCTATCATACTCCTGACACTGACCAAGTCCTCAACTATCTACTGTACTTTGCCCTACAGTTTTCATAAATTCTTTTCTTCCCAAGTTTCTGACTTGGAATATTTTGCTTATCGTTTTAAAACATTGCATTTCGTCGACTTCGAGTTCTTCTTCAATTGGACATTAGAATCTTAACCATGTTCCGGCTTCACACATTGTCCAACCAACATTTACATGTAAAAAATTCTAATTAAATCATAAAAAAAGTTTTATTATTATTATTATCATCATCATCATCATCATCAATCCACTGATCTGTATAATGATGAATCCTTTCCTCTAATCGTCATTAGAGGGTATTTATTTTCATTCCATATATTTGTTGAGTTTTGCAGCCTGTTGTAGCTATTAAGGAAATCAAATTTTGTCGTTGTGTCTTCATCGCAGTCGGCTGTCTGTATTGTTTAATGCGACAGGAGCACCTGCTGCGTGTAACTCATCCCGGTCAGAGGTCAAAACCGTCTAGAGTTGCATGTATTAATGTCCGCACCATGAAACTAAGTCGTTGCTTTCGTCATATAACATTACAAGTTTGAAATATTTTAGATAAACGGTGTTTATCTCGGTTAATGACCAGTTGATCCTCACGCTATACTCAGTATTAATTTATCTTTGTTGATAATAGGGTAAAGTTGAAAAGTTTCGTGATATTGCTGAATTCGTTACGGAATATTAATATGTCTTTAAAATGATCCTGGGATTTCTATTTATTATACATATTGAGAACAAGGAATATGTTACTTTATAAGATCGCTAGCTCGTTGCTACGCTTAAATAAATTAAATATTAAATGTTAATTAAATTGTGTGATACTGCGATGAATAAACATGGAGGTTGCTAGTTTGGCATGGAGTTTTTTATTTCGGATTTCAGATAAACCTCCAGTTCTAACTGTTGGATTTCGCTCATTTTTTTGGTAACACCTATCTCGGTATAATTTAATAGAATTTACTGAGTTTCGTTGTAAAACATATAAAATTGCGTATCCCTGAGGTTCTTTTACATAATGTAAATCTAAGATACGGTATTTCTGATCTGTCAGTTTAAAATCCTAACTTCACCTGGACTTGGAACCCTATCTTCCGGCTTGTAGAGTATTGCGTATATAACCGAAGAACTTCCCATTCAAACTTATGTACTATTTTACAAGCTGAAGATGGAAGATATTTTCTTCCGAAAGGTCTTCAAACCTAATTGAGGACGAATGATATCTCAGGTGATAATTTTTATTTTTATTTGGTCAAGTAGAGCAACAGATGTATGATATGTACAAGAAATAGGAATAAATACAACTAAAAATGTGTAGTTGATTTAAACAAGAGTTGTACACCCCTGTTATTCATTAAATATAAGTTAGTTGTTTGCGGAACTATCATTTTTGTTTTATGCAATTATCATGTCCTTGCTTTCCTGTTAACATTGAATATGATTTCATAGCAGCACTTTATCATGTTATAGCGCACTGTTTTTTGTTACCTGTCAACTGTGCAGTTGTAGATTTTCCTTTTATTGTATTTTATAATAAATGTACACTTCACGTTTTTAGTGTTTAAAGCCACAAAGCTCTAAAAATACTTTGAACACGTCGTTCTTGAAGTTAGCGTTTTTATTTCACTCTAAGTTATTTGCATTTTCGAACCCAGAGGCTCTCGACCGCATATAATCTCTATTCTGAATCAACATTTTCCAGTCGTCCCACTATGGTTTACCTCCTTCAAAACAAGGTTAATATTCTCCTACCTGATTCTACAGGGCACTTTCCCTGTCATTTGTGTCACATGTCCTGCGCTCTACGAGATTTAACTGTTCTTACTACATCTGGTTTCCTATAAGGTTTATGTTAATCGAAGTTAGCCTCTCTGCATTTTGCATTGTAGAATATTTATGAAATTCTAAATATTTCATATGTTTATTACTTTGGCGTTGGAATTTGAATGCTGAATTGGTGATCGTTTCCCCTGCCCCAGATGAATGTTCATTAACATATGATGCCATAGCCATCACAATCAAATCCATATGCTTCTTTTTGAGTTACGAGGTTCTTTTACATTCCATATATCTATATTATGGTGCACACAGCTTCACTTCCCTTCCAAAGAAATTCAAACTCATAATGTATGTATCTCTTAAATATTCAACGTCGCGTGGGCGGATTTTAACCCACTGAAATATATACCAGAGGCGAGCATAGTAACCATTAGTTAACTGAGTCTGGCATGTTTATGATAGTCAAGTTACAGCGTTTGTACTTCCCCTAATAAGGAAGTTATCGTTTAGAATTGCTCTCACTTAAAAAAAAAAAGACTAGTGTCACTACTGTGGTCTAGAGATAAAGTTGGTGCCTTGGGCTCAATGCATCCCGAGTTCTATATCCGTTCGGGTGATGATTTTTGAACACATGCAATATAGTTATCTGGGAATTATAAATCCCAGAACACTATCTGGCTATTCCATCCATATTGTATTTGCATTGTTTAGTATGATGTATGGTGTGATAAATGCTTGGATTGTCTTGGAATTGGCTTTGGGATTGCCTGTCATCCCGGGAGTTCCTCATTACCACTGTATTGTCAGAAAATTACGTATGTGCCGACAGTAGTATATCTGTAAGTTCAGGGAGGCTTGGGACACATAAAAGCACTCACAAAGGCAGTGTTATTAAAAGAAAAAGATAGAAAAAAACAATATGTCGCCTGAAATTGAACCTGGAGGTCCTAGAGCAGAATTTATTTGCCACATGTTAGATTATGTTGAAGGCAGAATAGTGTCGGTTATGAAGAGGTGTTAGGGGTGGTGTTGTGACGTCACACGGTGTCCTGCAGAGACACATTTTCACCACGACCGGCTCCCTTGTGATTCGACCTAATATCGAGGCAGACGGCTCCACACTAGAGATATCTAGAAATTGTCTTAATCAATATCATGCCCAGACATCTTCTAGATTATTGACATGGCTTTCAGTTCTCTAGGGCTATGTTTGCGTGTCTTGTGTTGAAGAAGGCCTAACATTACGCTCCTAATTAAGCTATTGCGTGGATAAACCATTTCTATACAAAAAAGTAATTATTGTTTCTAAATAAAAATACATGAGAAAACACTAACAGCCGTATTCTATTTGTAAGTAACATCATGGAGGTCATTATCTATAAAACTAAATAATATAATTGTGTTAACGCTTATGAATATTTTATTAAAAGAGAATGAGTCCTTAACAATCGAGGAAACATTTGAAGAAGTGGCTGAATTCAAACAGGATTGAGATGCATAGTGAAATTAAACATAGGCTCATTTCTGAAAATGCACGCTATTATGTATTGCAGGGATTCTTGTCGTCCCAACCTCTCTCAAAAGGAAAACATGAAACTTAAAATATATAAAAAAAAAATGTTATTCTCCCAGTTTATATTTTATGGATGTGAAACATGGACTCTTGCTTTAAGGGAGGGGAAGAAATTACGAGTATTTGAGAATAAAGTTCTTGAGATTATTTTTGGACTAATGAGAGGTGAATGGAGAAAAATAGTTGAGTTACATGATGTTTATGGAAAATCAGATGTAATAAGAGTTTAGTGTCTTTGACTGCTATGGGTAGTACATGAGGCACATGAATAAAGTGGGAGGGTAACTAACCATGATTTGAAGGAAGTAGATTATACTGGAGAGGTTTTGTCAGCAATAATAACGTAATATGAATGAGATGAAGTACAATTAAACCCTTTTTATGATTAACATAGTTTAACCTCTCACCTCATAGGTAATTTATACCTGCCACCCGCAGTGTGAGCCTTACAGTGGCACGACTTGTCGGGAGAGGGATTTAAAGCTATGAATCAAAGATACTTTTTGGCGACACGAGGGTATTGAGGGGCGCCGTGAAGAAGGAATCAGCTCTATGTCAGGACCTCTTCCGAGATATCACAACATAAAGACGAAACACACCATTCACACACTAACATACTCACTGGCAATATCGAACCCGTAGGTTCATGGCCACGCGGACAAAAGCTCTCCATATATCCCTATCCTGAGCTAATGTTTTCCAATCATTCCCTGTATAATCTACTTCCTTCAATTCATGGTTAACGTTATTTTCCCACCTCATTCCTTGTTTCCCAACTGGTAGTTTTCCCTCTGGTTTTCCTATAAGAAGCTCCCATGCACGTATTTCATTCCCTATTCGTGCCACATATCCTGTCCATCGCTGTCTACGAGACTTAAGTGTTCCTATCATATCTTGTTTCCTATAGAGATCGTGTAGTTCATTGTTAAGTAGTCTTCTCCATTTACCTGTCTGTTCATCTGTGTTTGGTCCAAACATTTTCCTTAGAACTCTATTCTCAAACACTCGTAATCTCCTTTCCTCCCTTAAAGTAAGAGTCCATGTTTCCATGTTTCACATCATTTAATATCACTGGTAGAATAACGTTTTATATATTTTCAGTTTAACGTTTTTTTTAATGAGTTGGGATATCAAGAGTCCTTGTAATACATAATATAACGCATTTCCAGAATTGAGCCCCGAGATTTACATTTTATTATTATTATTATTATTATTATTATTATTATTATTATTATTATTATTATTATTATAGCATGTTTCACAAAGTCTTCCTGCGCCGAATTAATCTTCTGTCACTCTCCTGCTCGTTTCTCTGTTATTCTAATCTCCAGCGTTCAATCCCTTTTTATTTCATTGATGCCCTAAACACCTTCATTCCACGTCATTTCTGGCCGCTCTTTTCTTCTTGGGCTTTTGTTTTTATTCATGTTTGAGTGTATCATTTGCTATGCTGGTCTGTTTGCTTGTTGTGAATGATTGCTAACAGAGTTAATTAGTGATAATTGATTGGACAGTTGTTGATTAGCTGCTTCTTTTAAACGAATCACACTTATCCTCTCATTATTCAACCTGATCGTTTTGACGAATTCTCTGGTAATTAAATGCATTCAGGTTGTTCTCATGGATTTTTTTTTAATGTTGTGCAAATCTTCACCGATCCTGTCTAGTTGACACCTATAATGACCATGTATAAAAATATGTGCTGACTACAAGCCACTCACTGACCTCTAAAAAATTTAGATTAAGAAACTTCCGCTAGGGAGCACTATTGTGTGCATGAAGGAGGAATGGTGTGTGTGTGTATATTATATATATATATAGTGTGTTGTGTGTGTGTGTGTATATATATATATATATATATATATATATATAAACATTACTGCTATAAGTAAAATTTTTCTTTAAAATGCTAACTTGTTATAGTGCTCACTAGATGGCAGTTCGATCTGTCTCATTGCCTCTCGAGTTGAGAATTAAGAATAACAATACATTTTATTTACAAATAATACAGTATTGGCCCCGAATGAGCAAATGCTCGTGCTCGGTGCAGTTATAGTTACACGAATAATACAAATAGAATATACACATTTAAAGTTAGGGGCCAGTTTCATTTTTTACATAAATTATGTCACATACAAATAACAAAAATAATGTATTGGGAGTAGAACTTATCCTAAGAAAAGAATTAATGCAATGGAGAATGATATACATAAAATAATATAAACCATAAATACAATGGAAAATGATACAGAAGAAAATAATTACTAATATATTAGGTTATAATAATATAAGCGAAAATAGATGCTTCATATTTATTATTTTAAAATATTCAAATGATTAATTTTATTCCCTTAATTAATTAATTAATTAATTAAAAATAATATATATATATATATATATATATATCCACCGCTGTGGTCTGGAGGTAGCGTGCTGCCTTGTCACGCAGCGGGCCCGGGTTCGATCCCCGGTCGGTGCAGTTTCTGGGTGGAGACAGATGTCAGGAAAACTTTAAGGCCCAAACGGTCCCCGAAATCTTATAATAATAATAAATTGGTAAGAGGCACTCGAAAGAGCATTAAGTTATAAGTTATGATTTGTCTTTTATGAGTTCGTTCAGTGATCCTGTCCATATTCTGCATTGTTTGTAATGGTATCGCTCACACTTTTGGTCGCATATCTTGCATTCACACGAATCACTCGGTTGGTGGAATTTTGCATTTTTGCACATTTGTGATGATATCCGTGTGTTGCTAAACCTATGATTCTGTGCCTTTGTGGTTGGTTACTTCCGGTCCACTCTCTGTTTACCATGGCATCTGAGGCGTAGAAATCTTCGTCGATCTCTTTTTCTCTCTGTTTCTTTTTTCGATGACTTTCTTATATGGCTCCGTTGCTGGCAGTAGTATCCTTTGCCTCAGGTCCTCTAGGAAGAAGGTTTCTCTGGCTAGCATATAGGCCATTCTATTGGTGTGTATTTGCTTGCACCTAATGCCTTTTTGATGAATCTTGGTTTTACTTTTTCTAACCTCTCCATATCGCTGGTCGATAGTTTCTCCCATATCAGTTCTATCCCGTAGGTGACGATCGGGGTGATCACTGATGCGAATAATTTCATGGCTGTGACTAATTTTAACGATGTGATGTCTTTGATACTGCACATAGCTCTTATAGCTGCTGCTGCTCTCTCCTGCACATGTGCGCTGAAAGACTTTGTTGTTGGCTGCAGTGTTATGCCTAAATATCTGAACTTGTTGACCATTCTTATCGGTTCTTCTCCTAGTTTTAGATTATCACTTGCCGCTGTTCTTCCTCCTTTCTTGAAAACCATTTGTACGGTCTTGTTGCTGTTTATCTTGAACTCATTTTCCATAGCCCATCGTTGTATCCCATCTATGCCTTTTTGCAATTCTTCTTTGTTTTCTGCCCCAATAGCCATGTCGTCCGCATACATTACCAGCGTGGTCCCGTTCGTTGCTTTCCCAATGTCAGCCGTCATTATGTTAAATAGTAGCGGGCTGATGGGGTCTCCTTGTAGTATCCCATTAGTTTGCATAACCTCGTCTGAAGCCGCAACCTCATCTGTTATTTGTAACCAGTTTCGCCTCATTATGTCGTGTACTATTCTTATGGCCATCATCATCGTCCTTCACCGATGTGGAAAGCAACGGGAAGATACACCTATAATTCCCTAGTAAAGCTGCAAAGCATAGCATGAAAGTGCTATGATTACAGTTAAGGACCTGTCCTCGGGCGGGCAGAATTACTATGGATGGATATATATATATATATATATATATATATATATATATATATATATATCAACAATAAGGGATTAGGCCATTGGTCTGTTCCGCTTCAGGATAGAAATTGGTCCCTCCATCGCTTCTTAGATCGTCCAGGGTCTCTTCGCCCTGTGGGTCTTTAGTTGAATAGCTTCTGAGATAGTCTATTGTTTGGCATTCTAAGGGGGTATTCATTACAATTATTTTGGTGTATTTCGATTATATATATATATATATATATATATATGTTTGTGGTAGAATTTTTGAGTAGATCAGTTGATAGAACACTAGCCTATAGGGGTTAAAGGTCTCGGATTCAATTTGCGGCTCAGGGGTTTATTTTTCTCATGTCATATATGTAATTTCCTCATTCTTTCTGTATTTATGCTCCTTTTTAATTTTCTATTGGAACTTCTCTGCCTGTTGCTTGGTTTCCTTTTCTGTCTACTCAATTTCTGATTTGTTACACCACTGCTATTCCTTCAGCACTAAAGCGGTGCGAGTGCGTGTTTTGAAAAGTTTCCCGTTGAATACACCATTTCCCGCCACCTGTCTTAGAACAATGACGGACACTATATAAATTAAGAGTTAATAGATACACATGTATTATTGAGTAACAGTCGTGGAATTGGGTCGAGTGGAGTCTGATTTTCATTTAAGAGTCTCCGAGAAAAAGCGAAATGACTCTGTTGGGATTTATGTGTTGTCAGCCGCCAAATGGCCTCCGTCGTGCGGCGCTACAAGCGTATTAATCCTCCAGCGTCGAGCTGGTTAAAAACCAATTCCTTGTCGCGACGTTCCTTTATTTATACTCAACTATGTTCAATTACACAAATTACATGTAGTGATGTGACTGTATTGAATCATGGTATGAGTCCCTGCAAGTGCAGCACTGTTTTTTTTTAATACTTGTCTTACAGTGTTGTCTTTGACGTTTCATCGCCTATTGTGGGTGACATATTCAGGAGATATTGCATGTTTAAATTCTCACAATAAACTGCTAACTAGTTGACTTATGTGATTTACCGTAATTATGTATTATAAGTAATGCCAGAGTGATTTCCAAGTTATCGATAAATTCACGATTCACGAAGTGAGAAGTGAATTTATCTAGACAATTTATCATGACTGCCACATAGAATCGCAATATTGTAAGAATGCACCTAATGGAGAAAAAATTAATCATCATTACATGTTATTAATTAATTTCTGATGTCTTATGATGTAAATATGCTAATGACATTTTCTGGAACGTAAATTCCTGGGAAATAATAGTTTAAGAAAGTGCAAAGTGTTTTTTTTGTATAATAAGTTCCTACGAATGTTTTTCTATTATATCTCGCAGGCAGAATCTGGATACATGCGTGCACTATATATACAATGTGGGAGCCACTTGATGAAATCGAGATCAAAATGACTGTGATTAGTTGTAAATCAAAATTCATTAAAATGTGATTGGTAATTGACTCCCATTTGGGGCATGAGTTAAATAGTCTGAGTAAATAATTTCTAATTGAATGAATGTTAAACGTAGAACAGCTCACTCATTTGCTACAGTCATGTTATACGTCATCACTTACTATAACTATACAATACTTTTTCAAGCAATTGATTTTGAACCACCGTTGAGGTTATGCAATAAAATATTTAAATACAGGTACTAATTTTGTGTTTTGTTACTATATTTGCCTAACACTTTTCTGGGGCAGGGTAAATGTTTTCTTGATTCTCGAACCACCTTCTTTTCTGTTAACATCTGTGTATGTATGTATATATATATATATACACTAGCTGGCCCGGCGAACGTCGTATCGCCTTTAAATATTTTTACGTTAATTTTTCCGATGTTTTAATAGTTATCTGCTATTCGGGGCGAAAACAAATCAAAGATCATAAAAATCGGTCTAGCTGTTCTTGAGTTATAAATAGTGTAACTAATCCGACTTTGTTTTATATATATATAAGTCCCGACCACGCGTTGCTGTGGCTTAAAGTATACGTTAAATTATGTTGTAATAAACTAAGTGAGAAATCTAAATCAGAAAGTTTTTGTTTTACACAATTTTTTAGTTCTGGTACGTTAACTACACCCGGTATAAATATGGGTGGTGGTTTATGTGGAAGTGGTTTTGTTGATTGAGATGAATTTATGTTGTCTGCATTCTCAGTATCATCCATAAGTGTATCATAAGGATTATATACGTTTATTGATGGAATATTTGAGGAGGCTTGCTGATTTCATTATACTTTCGTTTTTTTCTACGAACTTGTTGGCAATTTAGATTCTCATCATCATCAAGAAGTCTCTGTATATTAATATCATCTTGTGATATATTATAGTCATCTTGTTTTTCATTTAATTGAGGCATGGAGATTATGTATGTAATATTAGGCATATTATTATAACTAACAGACTTACTTAGAGTTCTGTTATTCCGTTCCTTAGGACCTTCATATGTTTTTAATTTGACATTCTTCTTAAATGTAAGATTTATGTCACACAGGCCTATACCAATTTGCGGAAATTCACTTGATATCTTATCATTCGTGGTCTCTAGAACTGATTCGCCATATTGTTCAATGTCCCTTCTCGGTCCGGTTAAATTTAAATTAAGTTGCTATCTTTCAGCCAGATTACTTAAAACTAATACTTACACACGAAATAATAATATTATTATCAATATATTGAAAATAAAATAAACACTGAACATACTTAAATTATGAAATAATCAATATTTGTAATTCAATTGAAATTCGCGGTTTGCTGCAACAGAAAGCACAGCCACCTGGTTAAATAATAAACCAATTACCTTACACCGGCATCTGTTAGAATCGTATGGAACCCACACAGATAATTATAACTCTTTGTTAAATAATAAACAAATAATTTGCAATAAAAAAATAATGCGACTATAAATTTAGTTATAAACGACCGTAGGTCTCAAAAGTTGGATCAAACAGCACACAGTGTGCAAAATTTTATTAAAATCGGTTCAGTAGTGAGGATTCCATCGCGGACAAACAACGTGACACGTATATTATGTATATAGCTTCTCTGTATAATAATGTATGGTGTTACATAAAACTTGAGTGCCATTAAATAAAATTAGTGATTAGTTGTGATATCGAGATATACATCGAGTTCTTCTGGGGGGGGGGGTGTACATATAAAGATAATTGGAAAATGTTGAAATTAGTGTACATTCCATAGTCTTTCACACACTTTCTAAGTTTTATTAATTGCGATACATTATTTTTTTATTATTAATTTATTTCAAGTCGACCATTTACAAAATTTTGTTTGTCATAGTAAGTTATGTGACAGAGCATGTTATATAAAATATCGTAGGTCTGCAGGCATTTTTAATTTTATTTTTGTGCCTATAAAATTACAGGATGAAGATAAGCTGTTAGTTTATACTCACTATTTAACTCATGCCCCAAATGGGAATCAACTACCAATCACATTTTCATGATTTTTTAAATACAAACAATCACAGTCGTGTTTCACCTCGAATTTATCAAAGAAGTTTATCGTATTAAAGAAAGCTCCTACTTTTTAACATTTTGAATAGGTCATAGCTTTATTTTGCAGTGACTGACTCTCTAAGAAATACGGCTACCAGATTGTGTATATGTATATAGTGCACGAATGTCAGCTGATAGTGCTTGCGGGAGATAATATGAAAACATTTGTAGCAATTGATTATACCACAAAAAAGAAGAAAAAAACCACTCTTTGCACTTTCTTAAACGAATTATTTCCCAGGAAATAACGTTGCAGAAAAATATAATAACATATTTACATCATAGGACATCAGAAATTAATTAATATCTATAATGTTGGTTATAAATTTCTCCACTAGGGTGCATTCTTACAATATTGCGTTCCTTTGGCAATAAATAAATAATATCTGGTTGTAGTGATGAACAAGCGTAACAATCGTTTCTCACTTGTTTTCAAACATCGCCGTTTATATTAAATAAATAAATATTTTAAAATAACTATATTTAAATAATGATTTATGAGTAAAGAGCTTAATTTTATTCGTTAAATAGTTCTAACAAATGCCACTCTTGATTTCCAAATTCTCTAGATAAATCCACTCCTCACTTCGTGAGTCTTGAATTTATTGATAATTTGGAAATCACTAATGCCGTGGCATTACTTATGATGATGTAGTATTATTAGGTGATAATAAGGAGATACTAAGGGCCAGCACGCACAACTATTGAGTATCACTAGAGGAGTCTGGCTGGAAGTACACATCAATAAAATTAAATATATGGTTGTACTTACAAATGAACTAATAATGGAAATGGACTGCTAATGATTTAAATCAGGGAATTTTGAAGAAGTGGTTTAATTCAAATACCTAGGAACAATAATTAAACTTACTCACTGGCTCTATCGAACCCCTAGGTTATGGCCGCGCAGATGGAGCAATAATTACAAACATGAGTGAGATACACAAAGGAATTAAACATAGGCTCAATTCTGGAAATGTATGCCATTATGTATTACAGAGACTCTTGTCCCAACTTCTCTAAAACATTAAACTGAAAATATGTAAAACTGTTATTCTACCAGTTATATTATATGGATGTGAAACATGGACTCTTACTTTAAGTGAGAATAAAGTTCTTAAGAATGGTGATAATTGATATAAGTTACATCAAAACATTCCAATTTCATTGTAAAATTGTTAACTTTAATGGGTTATTGAATCACTATAGTGTCTTGAGTGTTAAAGTTTAAGTTGAGTGTATATGGGAGGAGCCAGATGACGTATGTCCCTGTTGCAGTGAGTTGAGTAAGGTGATCATTAACAGAGCCGGTACCTAGAGCGCCTCTCACCTCAAGAGACAGAGACACCCTCCAATTTGTGTCAGGTACTTGTGTCTCCTCGGGAAATTACTCTTTTTGCTTTAATCACCAGACGTCACAACCTCAGCGTTCTTTCATATCTCGGTCGGTCGTAACCCTTAAAAATAAAATTATATCTTACAAACCATAGTAAAAAGATAGTCAAGTCTTAAACTTTGCCAAAACTAGTTTTTAATTTGGGCGCTCCTAACCATAGTTAAGACAATCGCTACATCGTTAAGGCCGGCGGGGGGAATATCCGATAGGGTGATGATGCTTAGCTTAAATTGACCCATAGTCTTGGATTCTCTCGGTCTCCAACTAAAATGAATATCGTAAGTTTGTTCTCATGGTAAATATGGGCGTCAGCTGAACCTCCTAAGGCCTCAAGTGACATCACTCTACATTTTATTAGTAGACAGATAGATCTTCAGTTTTTTAATGTCTTGACATCGTCCGATTGCTAGTAGCCAGTTTTGTCGGTCCATCCATTTTTCCTGGTTGTAGATGTTTTTCCTTCATGTAAAAATATAGGTCTATTCCCTGACGCCAGGAGGTTTTAGGTTTTCCTCTGCCTCGTCTTCCCTCAGATTTCCATTCCATAACACATTTTGGTAGCCAATCGTCGTCCATTCGATGGATATGTCCGTACTATCTTGATTACTTGAGTTTTAATATAATCTAAAATAGTGTCATCAATCTTCATTTTACTTACTTACTTACTCACTGGCACTATCGAACCCGTAGGTTCATGGCCCGCGCGGACATAAGCTCTCCATACATCCCTATCCTGAGCTAATGCTTTCCAATCATTCCCGGTATAATCTACTTCCCTCAAATCATAGTTAATGTTGTTCTTCCACCTCATTCTTGGTCTACCAACTGGGCGTTTTCCCTCTGGCTTTCCTACAAGAAGCTTCCATGCACATCTTTCATTCCCCATACGTGCGACATGTCCTGCCTATCGCAGTCTACGAGACTTAAACTGTTCTTCATTTTACTTTTTAAAAATACATATAATTATATATAGGATTTTTAACGTTTACACATCTTTCTGTGCCTAAAGTTTCATTTTTCTTCTCCTCTCATCTCCATCCATCCACTCCATGTCCTCCAGTCCTCTTGTTCTCATTTCCGTTCTTATTT